>LKNJ01007716.1:0-24051 GCA_002120245.1 Maccullochella peelii | reverse complement strand
TCCTTGAGTCTTACCAGAGACTTGTTTTATGGCAGGGACCATAGCTGTGTCACACTTTAATTCTTTCTCAATGAAAGACGTAGAATTATTCATCATCAGGCTCCTTATCACGCTACACCCTCCTCAGCATTTGTTTGAGGGTTTTATTGAAATGTTCTATGAGTCCATCTGTTTGGGGATGGTACACTGAGGTCCTGATTTGGCTCACCTTCAATAATTTGCACATCTTCTTCATCACTTGGTGCCCCGGGTGGTCTGTACACTGACACGGGTGGTGGGGTAATCTCGGGAGTCCCCATGGATACAGGAGACGGGGACCGGGGGCCCTGTCGCGAGTTCAGGCCTCAGGAGGGTGATGGCGTTACCAGAATCCAGCAGGGCCTCGGTGTCCCTTGTTCCAATCCGGACTGGTAGCCAGGGAGCCCTTGAGTCCTCATGGGCCCAACACATGGTGAGGTAGCTGCCAGCCTTCGGGATCGTCCCTGCTGACTCGGCGGTAGGCATCGGGTTGTCGACAACTGGGCAATTCCACACCAAATGGCCCTCTTGGCCACAAGTGAAGCATTTCCGGCGGTCCTGGTTCACCAGTGGACGGCGCCGGGGGGGGTAACGGGGGCCGGTAGCTCCAGGTCAACCTTCCTGAGCCTCAGCCGTTCCCCACGGTGGTCAGGCCAGCTGGAGTGCACCGGTTCTTCCCGACTACTATGTAACAGTTCCACAGTGACCTGGTAGTTCTCTAACAGGGCGACCAGGTCATCCACTGACCCTGGGCAGCTTTGGGAGGCGTGTCTTTTGGTGTCAGCTGGCAACACTCTGATGCACCGGTCCATCACGATCCGGTCCAGGGCCGAAGGTCCATCCCCGGTGGTTAGCCAGCCGCCCCCCACCTGGGGCCGGACAGGCCCCATGGGATCGTATGCCCAGGAGTAGAAGTGTTGAGAACCTTCAACGCATCATAGGTGTTCACCTCAGCCAGAGGTAGGTCGCGACAGGCTTTCTGGGCCTGCCCTGTCACAAAGGGGGGCTCTTGGCCACCGCTCAGCAGTCCTCTCAAACACCTCAAGATATGCTTCAATGTCATCCTCAGGCATCTGCTTGGTAAGCACCTTACAGGGTTCTGTGGGTCTTTCTTCCCATCCGGGGTATTCTTGTCTTTGAGGCTCCTCCTTAGCGCGGGGGAAGTCCGCCGTGCTGTAAGTCAGAGCACAGAGCGAGAGAGAGATCAGTCTTTGTTAGTTACCCAACCAGGAGGAGGCCGTCGTGCCTCTGTGCTGGGTCTCTACTTCCTTTCTTGTCCAACATCTCCTCTCTTCTGTTGAACTGGCAGCCTGGTATATAGTTGCCTTCTTTGATTATCTAATCAGTTGCAGGTGTGACCACTTCCACCTCCCCAGAGGCTGCAGCACCTGCACTGGATAAAACACACCCTTTATCACCTCCCCCAACCTGAGCTTGGGAACCCGCCTCCTGGGCTGGATCAGCCTAGCTGTGCCCCCTGGGTTGCCACATTCATTCCTAAATTAATAATTTTACCCATGCGTGGCTCTGGAGATGTGTGTTGGTCCACAAAATATTGGTAATGGCAACAAATATTGGACAGATTGGCACAAAATCTTGTAAAGACATTCATGGTTACCACATGATGTATCCTAAAGACTTTGGTAGTCCCCTGGCTTTACAAATGTTTTTTGTTGTTCAATTTGGAGGACTTGTTAGTTTCCCACTCAGTATATCAGCATCAACCACTAAAATACACTTTCCTCCAGAATTTATATTCTTACCCATAGAGAAACAGGCTTTGTTGGAACTGCCTCTTAAGAAACAAACTGAACAAATTTGGATGTGTAGGAGAAATGTTTCTTTATTTCTTATAAGATCCAGTGGAATTTTACTGTGCAGTCACTACTCACACACACACACACACACACACACACAACCACCACACTGCTGACCAATTCTACAGAAATTGTGTAATTATTGAAACTATACAGTATAATTCCCAACAAATCACTAAAGCGGAACCCCCTTTAAAAATAAGAACACACACAACATGCAAACAAATGTAATCAAACAGTTACACAGACGGGGGACATGTAGACAAATACAACGTGCTACAGTGAGCATGGTCTCATCATTTTGTGAATGGTTTGATGGGAATCCATTGTGTCATCAAACTGCAAATTAGGCATGTAGTTCATGCTGTTTTGGGACTCAAAGCCCATCAGGATGGAGAGGGCTTTAACTCTGATGCAGCACACGACAGAGGATAATATGGTTACATCCAAGAAAACTAAAAGTCTTTGCATTTCACTTCATTTTATTTATTTTTTTCTTTCGCAGAAAGCACCCGTACTCCTCCTTCATGTTTTAATTGACTGCTCTCTCAGAGCGTCAGGGGACCCTGCACAGTCTGCTAATCCCCCTGTGATCATCAAACCCCAACCCAGCCTCAGAGGGACCGGCAAAACTCAGATCCTGCTCCATTATATCTGTATGTCGGTGGCAACAACCACCTAGGAATACATTGCAAGACAAGAGCTTGTTATACAGTAAGAATCCAGAAAGAAGTGTATCATCTCACTCCTTTTCAGAATCACTCTCCGTGAGGTATTGGATGCTGCTCTTTATGTCAAGTGGACTTATTCTGATTCTTAGAGAAAAGAGAGAAAAACATTACTCAAACAGTGAAGGTGGTGGAGTGTATTTATGCATGGCAGGCAGAAGATCACAAAGTGCAGCTTTTCATTTTTTCACCAAAGCGATATTGATAACAGGGAACTCCATCTGGAAAGCCGACCTCAGTCTCGGTGTCACTCCCATCATTTATTTGCTCCTTTGACCATTCTGAAAAGTAATTTGTGCGCTGGGATAAATACAGCGGCGCTAAGCCCCAACCAGCGCTTATGAAAGGAAACTGTTAGGGAATGATTTCCCACCTGGATTCAGCCTGGATAAGCAGTTTGAAACTGCAGCTGCTCGTATACTGTTGACTGCATTACTGAGTCTGTGAGGCCGCAATATTGCATCGCTCCTTCATTGTCTGATGCAGGAGTGCCACTGCACCACGGATCAACTGGGACAAAAAGTCTAAGAAAAGAGTGTGAGAAGTTGAGTTAAATCATGCCAAGTTGTACAACATACAAACTTAGCGAGAGATTATAGCTGGAGTCACTTCACATCAGGGAGATCCACCAGGGAGCTAATAGAGACAGGAGAAACAGGAGGAGCTGTTTCTTCTCACTCTTATCCATTGGGGGGATGATATGCTAGTAAAAAGGGAAGGGAATCACAAAGGATAAGGCTGAGAGATCCAGACTTCACCACACATTGGGCCTGTCATCTTCTGTAGCCATTTTGATATTTTTCCCCATCTTAGGCTCCTTTCAGCTTGGCTAAGGGCTGTTTTCAAATTCACTCCAGTGATCAGTCTGGGGGAGGATGAGCGAGGGAAGGTTTGGAAATCCAAAATAGTTGACTGATAAAAAGGAGAATTTGATATTTAATTTCCTTACATGTCAGGTGTCAGTTGTCAACACACTGTAGCTGTCTGTGGGTGACACATCTAATAGGCATTTAGCTATCATTCTTGCTTTGAAGTATATGTTGAAAAGTTGGCACATTCTCCAAACTGGATGAGACTGTGTAGTAGCTGAGAGAAACCAGGATAATTGGAATCCTATGGATGGGAAAACTGCAGGATGTGGCAAATCTGAGCGATGAGCCAGTGTCAGGACATAGCTAGGTCATCTGTAATTATGCCGCTGTTGCAAGGAGAAAGACATATGATTATCGTGTCGCAGTTTTCGGAGCTTTTCAACCTCCATTTAGACGTGAACACTTGCAACACCAAAATGAAGCCCGCTGCTGACTCAGGCCTGCTTCTCTTTCGTTTTTGAGATTGTTTTCTTACATTGAGAGCTGATTGTTTGATCCCCTCCACCTCTTTATACACAGAGTGGGCAGAGGGCTTTCCCCAGAGTCTTACCTTTTCTTTATTGGTAACAGCACAACTGCAAAGAAATGGAATGCCTTCAGTCATTCTCTAAAGCAAGAAGCAAATAATCTCTGCTGTCTAAGGGGAAACTTCACAGAAACAGTCGCCTTGGAATAATTGCTTCTAACAAATGAGCTCTTGAAGGTCCGTTAGGTAAGTATTACTCCCATCAAGTAGTGTGTGATACTGAGGGTTGCTCAGAAGGCCTGTGTGAAACAGATGGGGCCATGCTGTCCACATTTCAAATGAGCATTTAAACACTATTGGCCTATATGATGACCCCAGCTTAAAGATAGAGACACACTATTTGTTCATGTCACACGCACAGATCCTGAATGATCTGCTGGATTGTCAAGAGACTTATATGACTGTGATAACAGAAAAAAGTCATAGTTTAACAATATTCAGGAAATCCTCTCAAAACTCAAGATAGAGAAGCTTGTGGAAACAGTTTTTGCAGCAATCACACTCACGTTGTTTGTGATTTCTTATTTCATTGTTTATGCTACTGGTTATATATCGATATGTGCATAATTGTATGTGGGTGGGCTTTATCACTTGGTACCTCTTTTTGAGTTATTACATTTCAAACAGGCAGCACAACCTTTCTGTGTGGAGTTTGCATGTTCTCCCCGTGTCCGTGTGGGTTCTCTCCGGGTACTCCGGCTTTCTCCCACCATCCAAAGACATGCAGGTTAGGTTAACTGATGATTCTAAAATGCCCGTAGGTGTGACTGTGAGTGTGAATGTTTGTCTGTCTCTGTGTGTCAGCTCTGTGATTGACAGGCGACCAGTCCAGGGTGTACCCCGCCTCTCGCCCAGTGTCAGCTGGGATTGGCTCCAGCCCCCCCGTGACCCTCCGAGGATAAGCGGTATAGATAATGGATGGAAATTTCAAACAATTCCGTTAGCATTATTCAGGAGTCAGCCATTGTACATATGGTGCAAACTCAGTTCATATTTCAAAATGCTTGATTTTGCACTCTGATCAACTGTGCGCAAGCTAATTGATGATACATACAGTTTATGAATTATGAGTTATGTGATGCTTTAATGCCATTTGAGGCTCATTTACTGCAGTTGTATTAATAACCCAGCCACTGTAGCTATAGTAGGAACTCTATTCAAATTTCTAAATGTTTTATTTTGCACACTGCGCAACTAAGCACAAGCTCATTATGATGAGACATACAGTGTATTGTTAGATGCATACAGTATACAGATATAACAACACACTGTATGTCATTATATAATGCATTAAAGCCTGAATGCATGTTAAGTGTTTCAGAAGCAGTAATATAGGCAGGCAATTTTGGGTTAAACGAAGATTCAATAAATGATGCAGATAATGAAAAAAATTGTCGGTGGATGTCAGATGCTTGGTGGGAAGCATCTCAGCACACTAACTGAGTAACCTATATTTGATCTATACAAACTGGCTTTTACGTAATTCATTCTCTTTATTTCCGAAATGTATATGTTTGACATTTAACTCAGCAAAAATTAATTCATCATCTGAACGGCTGCTATGGCGCACTGCAGAGCTGTTGAAGTGTGTGTCGTGGATGTTTGTATATGTGTATCACTGCCCTGAAGAGAGGCTATATGGAACAGCTGAATTAAGTAGTGATTGGAATGCCAATTAAGTTCATTTTTGAACAGGTGGGACATGAGGCAGCAAGCCAGGAACTGATTACAAAGGTTAAAAATAAGGACTACTTTGAGTTATTTTGCTAGACATCTCGTGTAGGAATTCCTCTTTGCAACATAAGATAATGTCCTTTTGCGTACATTTTGATACATTTCACTAATAAAAACAAATTCCATATTTGCAACCCATGCATAAACATGCAAGAGCCCTGCAGGACTCGCAGATTTATCTGCAGTTTGTGAACAACAATTATTTGTGAAATATGACATTGCTACCACTTCTACTACTACCACTTGATCTGCGTGTAAGCAGTGACTCTTGGCCTCAATATTTTCAAAATCCTACGGCCATGCATCTTTGCTTCTGCTGGGGTTACAATCTGCTTGCAATTCCTCAATCACATGTTTTACACATTTATCTAACAAATCTTTTTATACTTGCGAATATCTCTCAAGATAAATATTTGTTGCATTTGAGCATCTTACAAAATAATTTATTTGCAGATTCCACTGAGTATACAAATTTTGCTGTAAAACATTTAGTCACTTCATTACATCAGCCAGTCACAGCCCGTACTGTATGTGCTTTTTCAGTTCAACTAGTTAGCTTTCACAAGGAGGATAGTTGGTGGGACTCCCCTGTATTTAACTGATTGAAACCAAAGTGAGTCTTTAATAATGATTTGAGAATTTCCCAGGGTGTTGTTAGGAGGGCGGCAGCAGGCAGCCCTGGCAGACTCCTCAGCTTTGATTATGTATCCTCTTTTATTCAATCATTGCATTGCTCTATAGCTGACATTTGGTCAATACTGCAATCTTCTAGTGATCAGAATATGCCAGACAGTCTGCTCCACAGAATTCCATTAGCTTTGCCTTCAGATTGATGTACTAAAACCAAATATTGAGTGAGAAACAACAATTTGATGACTAGTTCCCAGTGTAATTCTGGCCTTTGAAGGATATTCCTGAACACAGAGTCAACAGTTTATACATTCCTTAATGTCTGGCATCATTTGTTGTGCATATATGATTTATATATGAGATCTGCCCAAATTACACCATAATATGTACACTTTTTTTAAAACAAATGCTAAGGTAGTTAATTAACTTAAATAAAAATATATTGGAAAATTCCCAATAAAATGTGACTAGCAAATATCTGTAAATCTTATATTTGGACTTAAAAGTAAAAATTGTTCAAGTAGTCTGAAATGAAATATGATAGCATTCCAAAGTCACAATATTTTGGTTTGGTGGTAATAATGACAATGGTAAGACTTGGGTTTTACCATGTCTATGACAACTAAAATAGTTAAGTTGTTCTACTGCACATGGTTTTTTCATGAAAAAACATATTTCATCCTATTTTTTGTAAGATTGAGGCTCTGGTGATGTATCAGTGATCAAAATTGTCACTCTTACCCCCAACTTTACTTGTCTTCCTGAAAGGAGGTCCCCCCCACTTGATACATCATACCCACTCCTGCACCTCATCCGATTGTTTACATACATAACATAATACGTTGTCATGGCTAGGAATAAAAAAACAAATGTGGGGGGAAGGACAAAAAGGTGTTCTGTTGCCTGAGGGCAACGGTAGCAATACAGGGTAAAAACACAATCTCACTCAAGTTATATACATGTTTGGCACATATCAGAAAACTATGCAAATACATTTTTTATTCCCTAAACTAACAATTCACAAAATCACATCTATGAGAAAAACAAAATACGGTCGCCTATACGGTCAAAAGACTGAAATGTCCTTTAAACACTGGCCAATAATCAGTTTTTATATTTGATACAATTTTTTGTCACAGCAGTGAGGGAGACTGGCAACACGGCAAGTACACAAATGCAGACAGTTGAGATGGCAGGATGATATCAGTGATTTAATGATGAAACTAGCTTACAAGCCATAACATGTAGGCAGACAGGTAGGCAGGTTCAGGGGCAAGTGGCCTGAGAGCTGAAGAACAGAGCCAGGGACCTCAGGCAGATAGCCTGCGGGCTGGACAGCAGTAAGGCTGTATTCAGACAGGATCAGGCATTGCTGTGATTAGCACAGGGTTGTGCGATGGTGTGTCACATACTAATCAGCAAAATCAGCTTGAAGAGCGATACAACACCAAGCGACTGCACGGCGATTACCGTCTTTGTACTCCCTCGTGGAGGGTTGAACAGCTGATGTACACTCATCACGCCGCCGATCAATCAGTCTCTCTTCCATCTTCACAGTTACTCATTAAACAGTGGATTGCTACATGGGAAACAAAGTTCTTCTTCACCTGGGCGTCTGCCAGTCTGATCGCCGGTGTGATTGGCCACCGCAGCATGACGTCAGTTGCATTTCTCCAAAAGTTGATTCTGTTTTAACTTTTCGCTGCATGGCCGCTGCTTGTTTTTTTTTTCTCACCAGCACCTGAACTCAATGCCCCTGTTCAAATGAATTGCAGAACTGGCATTTCCGCAGCAGCGCCTGATCCTGTCTGAATGCAGCCTAAAGCAGGTCGACTGGAGGTCTGGCTGGGCATCGCTAGGGGCGGCAGACTGAAGTCTGGCTGGGCATCAGCAGGGGCAGCCGACTGGGGTTCCGTGGCACTGCAACGCTGAGAGAACCATCAGGAGCCATGGGGACCGCGACTTCCTCTGGGGAATCTACTGTACCCCTTGAAAATTGCGAGGTGAGTCCATTCAAAAGATGATTGCTGGATGTCAGGATCAGGACAGGCCGGCAGCGGGCTAGCTGGCTTAGAACAGGCAGGTGGCAGGCTAGCAGGCTACTCACACATCTCAAATTTTTTTTCCTTAATTAGCAGATTTATGCATAAATACGAACATAATCGTAGCTCTAAACCATTACAATGTTGATACATTGACTTCATATTTGTTCAAATCAACTTAACATTGCACACATATCTAAAACTTAAAGTAAACACAAAGAAAGTGCATACCTTCCCAGGAGAAAGCCCAAGTGAAAGGAAGTAAAGAGAGGAAGTAAAATAAAACTATGGTGATACTTCCTGTTATAACCCAGAATATTTCCCCTTTTGTAGAGAAGTGACCAATCTTAATATGACTGACTGACACAGGAGGGTATAAGTCGCCTCATATAGTTCCTCTGAAAATGATCCATCTTCTGGGTCCATAATTGGTCAGTTCCTACTGTCACAGCGGTGAGGGAGAGGAATGACCCAAATGCAGACAATCGAGACGACAGTGATATCAGTGTTTTAATCATGAAAATAGCTAGCCGGGACACGTGGTTTGGGTTGAAATGACTATTTTGTTAAGGTTAGGAATCATCGTCATGGTCACAATAATAACCACTTGGCTAAGGTTCAGGAAAGTTTGCTGTCATGGTTAAAACAAACCAACACCGACTCTCTGTAGGAAACAGGAAATGAACAGAGGTCTACCATGTCTTTTTGAGGCATTTACCGAAATGAATGATTCATTTTTCTTGGGAGAACAGTCTCTATGGAATCTTTGTTACAATCAGCTGTGTGTAAACACTGACTTATGCTAAGCTAATGATCCCACCTCTGTTTTTATTGTGCATTTCATCATATCAGTGACCTATTACAAAGAGATGATGCTTGTGTTCCACAGAGGGTCGAGACATGTTGCTGGTTAATTTTTGACTTATTTAATAATTAATTGCCCATCATCCTTTTTCTGTGGCTGTGCATTGCCTCGTCTATTGCTCTGTAGACAGAATGCATGTCTCCATAGATTGCCACAATGTGAATATTAAGAAATAAGAAAACAGCATGAATAAATCAATGTCCTACAACTGGATGTACTTATCAGCAGTCAGAGCTTGTGACAGACAACTGGATCAAACCCAAACAGCCGCTGGTTCAGATATATCGCACTTAACTGGGATTGAAATACTGTATGTTCTGCAGAAATGACCTTGTGGTCTTTGGGAAACAGTGCTATTAATTTCTACTTTTTACAAGCTGTTTTATTAGCATTCAATCATAGGTGCTATTCTTTCAGTATATGCTGAGCCTGGTCATTTTAGTGATGAAAACATTACAAATGCACTACAGTAGCTGCAGAGTTGCCTGGTAGTTATATTGTTACAGTAAAACAGCACAAGAGTTCAGGCCTCCGTGGCAAAACACTTTTAATATTTGTAATTATTGTAATTAGTTTTTATTGGTAGTAGTTATTATCAGTATGTCAGGTCAGTGTGTTACAGTGTTCACTGAGTACACAGATGCATTCTGAATGGCTATGAAGTGTGTAATTATCTGAGTGCATCTCCTAAACCTGAGCTGTTCTCAAACCTCAAATGCAGAGCAGGATAAGTCAGATTCAGATTTCTCTAGAATCACTAATTTTACCTCTTTTTTTCCACAACATCAAGCCAAGTTACAGAGAATCTAGCCTTAAACATAGAAACTGGGACCCAAATTACACAAGAGCCATTAGCCAATCAGCAGTGGGGACACAGAGTAGAGGAGGAAGTAAAAGGTGCTAATGAGCAAACAGTGTGCAGTGACATGTGTGCCGCCAGCTCAGATTTGCTATGGTTTCACCAAGAGGGAAGACATCCGGTCTTACAATCAGTAACAAACCGTGATCCACCAAATCCTTTCCTCTGTTTAGCTGGCACAGCTCCTACCAGCCACCAATGAACTGTCAAGAATATCACGTGGATGTTGTTTGGTCCTCGTGTGTTGAGAGGGATCCTGGTTCTGTTTGAAAATGTCTGAGAAAAAAAAAAGCTGAAAAACAAAACAAACAAAAATCATTATACACTGAAATTATCAAATTCATTATGATATTTGATTAGTATACACAAATTAGACCATGGTGATGACACAGGTCCTCAAATCTGAAACAAACTAAATAGATTATTTACCATTACAAATGACCATTACGAAAATGATTCAAATGAGTTTTCTGATCCGATACCTCCATGGTTAATGTTTGGTTTAGTTAAGTTAATTAATTCAGACAGAGCCGGGCTACTGGCTGGCAGGCTGGCTGGCGAGGTGCAGGACGAGGTAAGCAGACACAAATCTCTGGAGGGAATGAACCTGAGGCATAGGTAAACACTGGTTAGACAAGGTTCAGGAAAAGACTTCAAGTTTCAGGCTAGACCGTACGTCGATATGAGCACCATGGCATCGAACATAATGAGTCCAAAGCTCCGTGTGGAGCCGGGTCGTGTTTTGTACTATACATCGCTGTAGACAAAGGAGGAATGGGAAATTCTTCACAAGTTGAAGCAGGATTTTCCGCCAAAGCCAATCAGGCTTTCATCGTCTGAAGGGACGTGCACGCGCATCTGCATTTGTAGCTCAGCCAATATGAACTCACCGTCTCTCTGAAATTACCTGAGATTGACCAAAGTCTCCTGTCACGGGATAGATTTTCTGAAGCCTGAAAACAGAGCCAAGAGGAGGGGCAGAAGTAGAGGTTTTCTCTCAGACCACTTGAATTACAATATGCTGAACGCCAAAAAAGTACTGCCTACCCCACCTTTAATACCACGTTGGCGAACTGAACGGCGAAGACTGGAGAGTAGAGCAAATTTTTACTTCAATGTTGCCTTTGTGTGTTCTGATTCACCAAAAGTTAAATTCAATTCAATTTTATTTATATAGCGTCATATCATAACAAACTTATCTCAGGGCACTTTTTCATATAGAGCAGGTCTAGACCGACTCTATATATTTACAGAGACCCAACAATTCCCACCATGAGCAAGCACTAGGCGACAGTGGCAAGGAAAAACTCCCTTTTAACAGGCAGAAACGTCGAGCAACAGAAGGAGAGAGAAAGAGAGGAGAGAAAGGGAAGCAGTCGAGTTAGTAACAAGCATTAATGAGATAAGAGTGCGTACAGATGGAGAAGGAGAGGAGGAGAGAAGAGCTCAGTGCTTCATAGGAAGTCTCCTGGCAGTCTAGGCCTATAGCAGCATAACTAAGGGGTNATAACAACAATAGCAGCAGTGGCCACCAAGCAGGAACACGGGCAGCAGGTGGCCTGCAACCACAGATTCAGACTCCACAGCTCCGGAGGCAGAAACACTCGCGGAAAGCAACAGAAGGAGAGAGAGAGGAGAGAAAGGGAAGCAGTTGAGTTAGTAACAAGCATTAATGGGATAAGAGTGCGTACAGATGGAGAGGAGGAGAGAGGAGCTCAGTGCATCATAGGAAGTCTCCCGGCAGTCTAGGACTATAGCAGCATAGCTAAGGGGTGGCCCAGGGCTCACCTGAGTCAGCCCTACTATAAGCTTTATCAAAGAGGAAAGTCTTAAGCCTACTCTAAATGTGAGGAGGGTATCTGCCTCCCGTACACAAACTGGGAGCTGGTTCCACAGAAGAGGAGCTTGATAGCTGAAAGCTCTGGCTCCCATTCTACTTTTAGAAACTCTAGGAACCACAAGGAACCCTGCATTCTGGGAGCGCAGTGCTCTAGTGGGGTATTTGGGTACTATGAGCTCTTTAAGATATGAAGGTGCCTGACCATTAAGGGATTTGTAGGTGAGGAGAAGGATTTTAATTTCTATTCTGGATTTTACAGGGAGCCAGTGCAGAGAAGCTAATATGGGCGAAATTTGATCCCTTTTCCTGGTTCTTGTCAGTAAACGTGTCGCAGCATTGGGGCAGCCTGATAATAGGGAGTTGCAATAATCCAGCCTAGACGTTACAAATGCATGGACTAGTTTTTCTGCATCTTTTTGAGACAGGATGTACCTGATTTTTGCAATGTTACGTAGGTGAAAAAAGGCAGTCCTTGAAGTTTGTTTTATGTGGGAGTTAAAGATCATATCCTGATCAAAGATTACTCCGAGATTCCTTACGGTGGTGCTGGAGGCCAGGGCTATGCCATCTAGAGTAACTATGTCTTTAGATAATGTGTTTCGGAGCTGTTCGGGACCAAGTACAATAACTTCAGTTTTGTCTGAGNGCAGCATTCTGGATCAACTGGAGCGTCTTAAGGGACTTATTGGGGCAGCCTGATAATAGGGAGTTGCAATAATCCACTCTAGATGTAAAACAAATGCAACGGCTAGTTTTTCTGCATCTTTTTGAGACAGGATGTGCCTGATTTTTGCAATGTTAGGTAGGTGAAAAAGGCAGTCCTTGAAGTTTGTTTTATGTGGGAGTTGAAGGACAAATCCTGATCAAAGANCCCATTCTACTTTTAGAGACTCTAGGAAACACAAGGAACCCTGCATTGTGGGAGTGCAGTGCTATGAGCTCTTTAAGATATGATAGTGCCTGGTCATTAAGGGCTTTGTAGGTGAGGAGAAGGATTTTAAATTCTATTCTGGATTTTACGGGGAGCCAGTGCAGCGAAGCTAATATGGGCGAAATATGATCCCTTTTCCTGGTTCTTGTCAGTAAACGTGCCGCAGCATTCTGGGTCAACTGGCAAGTCTTAAGGGACTTATTGGGGCAGCCTGATAATAGGGAGTTGCAATAATCCAGCCTAGAAGTAATAAATGCATGGACTAGTTTTTCTGCATCTTTTTGAGACAAGATGTGCCTGACTTTTGCAATGTAGGTGAAAAAAGGCAGTCCTTGAAGTTTGTTTTATGTGGGACTTAAAGGACATATCCTGATCAAAGAGATTCCTTATGGCGGTGCTGGAGGCCAGGGCAATGCCATCTAGAATAATTATGTCTTTAGATAATGTGTTTTGGAGGTGTTCGGGAAATTGCAGGTCATCCAGGTTTTTATGTCCTTGATGCATGCTTGAAGTTTAACTAATTGATTGGTTTCATCTGGCTTGATCGATAAATATAGGTATAAGTTGACAGGCTACATTTTGGAAAGACATCCAGACTTGGTCATTATACTCTCTCACCAAGCTATGCAGTAATTATCTTACAGGTATTAAATTACCAATGAAGATGTTTTGATGACCGTGACACTAGACGCAACTTTTGGTGAATCAGTTCTATTTGTCAAAACTCCAGTACTGGTCATCCTCACCTTCATGGTAGTGGTGGGGGGACTATGTCCATACTGCGTTGTACCCACCAATTCATCATCCAATCATCCAGACATCACACAAACTGGATACACATCCAGACATCATATATATACATACACACGTTGATATGACTCAGAGTTATATCAAGGAGAGAGAGTAAAAATGTCCAAACATATATGTGCCTCTGTGCTGTATATGTGGATATAATAATGTAGGAACCTTAGCCTCCACCAGTATTGCCTCCCTCACAATCCCACAGTATCAATTAAGTCAATCAGAGCTTATTCCAAAGGCTGGGGTATAGGACACCAGGACCTTTTTTCCAGATAGAGGCTTGGCATTATCATTCATATTAAACAATAACACAATGGCACTTATTTTCAGAGAACAATATCAGCGGTCAATCAATAATGTATCCAGGGTTCAATTTGAAATTGATATTCTGCTTGCAGTTAATATAATGTGGCTGCTCACCCACAGCTCTGTGTCTATGAAGGAATTACCTGACAAAATAATCAAAGGCTATAGTGTGAGTGGCTGCTACACAGCAGATATTTACCTCCTGGGAGGATGGCTTAATATCGCAGGAAACATTAATATAAGAGGAGAATAAGCAAATACTTGTGGAGATAAGATGACTGCTATCAAGCAGCTAAACGATTTTGGACTACCACATGTCAATAATAGGAAAGCTTATGCATTTGTAAAAGTTCTGCTTTATTGCCGATTTACATAGAAATTGCCTTATTTTAGACTAAATAAGGACTCCTTTCATTCACTTATTATAGCTCTTTATCCAAGGTATGGGATAGGATATGGTATTGATTGAGTGTTTCCATGCTGGTGCACTGCACTGATGGAGCAATTTTCAACACAAATGGCCTTACTGTCGCTTATCAGAGGGAAAAGTGACATAAGTACATGTCCAAGTACTAGAATTGCGTAGTTTTGAAGTATTTGGACTAGATTTTATGTTTTGTGAGACTATTCTCTACCCTTCTCTATACATTTAGTTGACTATTGTTACCAATCTACCGATTCTACATTCAAAGCTCATGAAAAATGTTGTAGTGTTTGTGCGATTTAAAGTCACCTTCTGTTGGCTTTAAATCGTGTCGGGTGGCTGTAGCTCAGGTCCAAAAGGATTGCTGGTTCAATCCCAAGCTCCTCCTGTCCACATGTCACCACATGTGTCCTTGAACAAGACATTGAACCCCAAGACTGGTCATGATGGGTGTATATGCTTGGGGGAAAATGTCTCTTTGGATGGAAGTGTCTCCCAAATGAAATGAAAACATATCTTTTCACATAGTGATGGCAAATCTTTTCCAACATAATAATGTTTACTTGTGCTCAGTTTGTAGTAGTTCTTTTGTTCATATTGTGATTGGTTTGATTGGTCCTTGGCTGAATCCGATGTGTGGACTGAGCACTCACGGACTTACAGTATATGTACTGTGATGTATCTGAAATGCTCACTGTCATTATGTTAAGTCAGTGAAGGGATGAGATGGAGGACCTCAGTTGTTACCATGGTTATGACCAATGCCAACATTGTGACCTGTAATCCATCTCAGATCATTTTTCTGAACAGTTCTAAATGGAATAGGCACGCCTCACTATATAAATAAACTTTGTAATGCTTTAATTTTGTTTATTTTACCAAATAACTAATTCCAATTAAATGCGAAGCTAGCATAGCCTAGACTTGACAAGCATATAATTCAACATATATGAAGAATAAAGTCTCCAATAATCAATGAACGATGAATAATTTTGAAAAAATTCCTCTGCAAATCAACAACTGATTTTAAACTCAACACAAAAAGCATGTCCTTTCTAGTCGACTAGTCAACTATTCTGTGAAACACCTAATATATATATGCCGTATATGTTACGGGCAGCAGGAAGAGGACCCAAGCGCAGACAACGAAGCAGGAGTTTAACTCAAAGGTTTATTTAATTTTTTAAGCCACACAGACCACATCTGACTTCAGACACTGAACACTGAACAATGAACCGACAGGCAAGTAGGGAAAACACAGGAATATATAGGGGAAGGACTAACGAGGAAATCAACTACAGGTGAGTAACAGAAAACAGGTGAAAACACTCAAGGGCAGAAACACGCTGGCAACATGAGACACAACCAAACTTCAAAATAAAAGAACCAACAAAAAAGTCCACATCATGACAGTATATATGCGTCATCTCACGTGATGCTACTCAGCCAATCAAATCTGTGCATTCCGAAAAGCATGGCGAATGTCAGTGAGTGAGATACACAATGACACATGTCACTGTCTGATCTGTACCGGAAACCTGATTTGTTCAGCGCATGTGCCAAAATGCGGCTACTTTCTGTCACCGCTTTTTTTTTCTTGAATGCAGAAATGAAAAGCTTCCATTGAAGTCACACTTTATGTTGATAAGTGGAACATATCTTTAGAAATACATATTGATAACATATGTTTAGTGGGACTTTTACAATACTACCAAAATCTAATGGTCCACTTAAATTTGATAAAAAAAATATCTTAGGTTAAAATTAATCATAATAAATACATAAATAAATATATTACATTATCACAATTGAATGAATTTAACAATTACTTTATTTAAGCAATGAAAGCGTTTTACCAGGTTTTTTTGTTATTGAATGACGAAATTAGCTCCATATATTAGACATTCTTTACCAAAACAGGAAAAAAAGTATTTATTTAATAAGGAAAAATATAATCTTCTATTTCATTAGAGGCATATATTAGACATTCATTCACAAAAATTAGAATTTTCTATTTTACAACTAGCAAACCATTTTTCCTAATAAATACTTTCTTTTACTTTTTTTTTCCTGTTCCGTATTTCTAATATCACATAATGTGTGAGTTCAACTGAAGTTTTTCATTTCTGCATTCAAGAAAAAAAAGCGGTGATAGGAAGTAGCCGCATTTTTGCACATGCGCAGAACAAATCGGGTTTACGGTACGGATCGGGCAGTGACACACACAGAGGGGAGTGACGAGACGAGAGACCAGTCGAGTGAGTCAGAGAAAAGTAATTTCACATGCCGTGCTCTAAAATGAGAAAAGTAGACAGTGAAAACGGAGTTGACAAAAATGAAGAAAAAGGGAAACTTGAACTATTTCATTTTCTAATGTAATAATCTGATTTACATCAGTTATTTTGTATTTGCTCTCATCTTGGATTATTGCCAAATTATTGATATGATGCACTCTTAGTCAGTTGTTACTGTGCATTCATATGCACTGTTCATATATTACCCTGTTCATACAGTAATTTACAGTTACATATATATTTTTTTTCAAGATGCTTAAAGGCGGTTCAGTACTCAAAAATCTTAATAATAATTCTTGTTTACATTAGAGAATAAATGATTTATGTTGATTTTCTGTTGACATCTGAGTAATTACGCGAGAATTAAGTTAGAAGAAGAAGTAGAAGAAGAAGAAGAGAAGGGGAAAAAATGGTGTAGAGCAGAGCATCGAATGTGTATGAGTCATCACAGACTATAAAGTGTTTGTGACTGTGAACTTTTTTCTTGTGAATGTTTGCTGGTGAATGCGTGCTGACATATGTGAGTTTGGGACTGTTATCTATCAAAAACGAGTGTTTTTTTCACTCGGTGAAGTGAGCTAGCTAGGTTAGCTAAATTGCTGCCATTGTCTGGAAGACGTGTTGTTTTTTTTTCTTTGCCTGCACGGACGTAGAGACTGTTCGGGAGGAGCTTCAGCTGTCATCGCAGATGTTTTGCCCAACGCTGAGGAAGTTCTGCTGTGGACGAGGGTGTGATTCCTGCTGTTCATCGCTGCTATGCTGCTGCAGAGTGAGACGGGTCTGGTGAGAATGATTTCTACAGACGTGGTAGGAGTTATTCCCATTCTACACAAGGAGGTACTGCTGTTTGGTTTCTTCATGAGGACGAGTTGATCGGGTTCAGGAAAATGCTCTTTCCACCGCAATGTCCCCAGTACAGTTCAGCAGTTCTCCTCCCCCACTGAACACAGCCTGGGCCAAGCCCTGCTTTCCCCTCTTGAGTCCTTCTCCATAGCCTCCCCGAACTCCTCCCACACCTGGGTTTTTTCTTCCTTCACCGCTGGTTCACAGCAGGTTCTTAGGTTGCCGCCACGACAGGCACTGACGACCTTCTGGCCACAACTCCTAGCAGCTGCCTCGGCAATGGAGGCTTTGAACATGGCCCACTCTGATTTCATGTCTCCAACCTCCCCTGGGATGCGTGAGAAATTCTTCCAGGAGGTAGGAGTTGAAGACCTCACAGACAGGGGCCTCCGCCAGACATTCCTAGTTCACCCTCACTACATGTTTGGGTTTGCCAGGTCTGTCCGGCAGCCACCCCCGCCATCTGATCCAGGTGGTGATCAGTTGACAGCTCTGCCCCTCTCTTCACCTGAGTGTCCAAGACATATGGCTGCAGATCTGATGATACAACCACAAAGTCGATCATTGATCAGCGGCCTAAGGTGTTCTGGTACACTTATGAACCACCCTATGCTCGAACATGGTGTTCGTTAAGGCCAATCCATGGCTAGCACAAAAGTCCAACAACAAAGCACTGCTCAGGTTCAGATCGGGGAGGCCGTTCCTCCCAATCACCCCCCTCCAGGTTTCTCCATTGTTGCCCACATGAGCGTTGAAGTCCCCCAGCAGAACTATCCCCCAGGTGGTATCACCCAGCAACTCCAAGAAGGCAGGGTACTCCAAACTGCCGCTTGGTGCATAAGCACAAACAACAGTCAGAGCCTTCCTCTCAGCAATTTTTAGTCGCATCGAGGTGACCCTCTCGTTCCCTGGGGAGAACTCCAACAACGCAGTGCTCAGCTGTAAATATCCCCACACCTGCCCAGTGCCTCTCATCCTGGGCAACTCCAGAAAACGAGAGAGTCCAGGAGTTTGGTTCCAGATCCAGAGCTATGCATAGAGGTGAGTATAGAGGCCTCCTGCACCAGCTCCGACTCTTTCCCCACCAGAGAGGTGACATTCCACGTCCCTAAAGGCAGTCTGCAATGCAGAGGGTCTGCACGGCCAGGTCCCCGCCTTTGCCTTCCACCCGGCTTACAAAGCACCCGACCCGATGCCTATCCCTGCCGGTGGTGGGCCCACAGGGCGGCAGCTCCATGCCAGTCTTTCAGGCAGTGCCTGACCTAGTCCCATGGGCCCGACCACCAGACGCTCGCCGTCGAGCTCCCAATCCCAGGTTCTGGTTCCAGGGGGCCCCGATTTCCTTTTTCCGGGCGAGATGCTGCAGATCCTTTCTGGCCAAATTATCATATGTTTGTGACTTTGAGACTTTTCTGGAAATTTTATTTCACCCATTCTTTTTATTGAGTGAAGGCAGAGTATGTGTGATTTCTCTCACAAACAATTTTCTCTCACATTATTTTCCCCTTGTAAAAGGTTTCAATAATAGTGTGTTTTGTGTACACACTATTAAAAGTACTTAATTAGATAGATAGATAGATAGATAGATAGATAGATAGATAGATAGATGTACTTTATTGATCCCATGAGGGAAAATTGTTTTGTTACAGCAGCAGCATAAAATAAAGAGCAGAATTGCAGATATGCAGAACAAGACTCATATAACAAGAACATAATAATACTAAGAGGAAATAAAAGTAAAAGAAAATAAATAAGAAAAGAGCAATAAGAGCAGGTGTGCAAAAATGGCAGTGAATAATATATACAATATATGTATGATATAAACAGTATGACAGATGATAGTGCAACAGTGTGTTCATCTGTCACACAGAGGTGAGCTGTTGTACAGAGTTATGGTGAAAGGTAGGAATGATTTCCTGAAACGTGCTTTATGACTGCTCCTTACTGACTCAAACGTCTCCAGGTTTTGTCCAATGGTAGTTCCAGCCTTGTGAATGAGTTTATTGATCCTGTTGGCATCTCTGACACTGATGCTGCTCCCCCAGCAGACCACAGCACAGTAGATGGCACTCACAACCACAGACTGGTAGAAGATCTCCAGCATCTTATTGCATACATTGAAAGATCTGAGCTTCCTCAGAAAACAGAGTCTGCTCATCCCCTTCTTGTACACAGCGTCAGTGTTGGTCCTCCAGTCCAGTCTGTTGTTCAAGTGGACACCCAAGTACTTGTAGTGCTCAACAGTTCCAACTTCCTCACCCATGATGTTTATGGGCTTGGTTGCAGTTCTCGTCCTCCTAAAATCAACCACCATCTCCTTGGTCTTGTTGACATTTAGGAGCAGATGATTCCTGCTGCACCACTCTAACTCTCCACCAGTTCCCTGTACTCAGCCTCCTGCCCATCTCTAACACACCCCACCACTGCAGAGTCATCAGAGAATTTCTGCAGGTGGCATGATTCAGAGTTATACTTGAAGTCTGAGGTGTACAGAGTAAACAGGAATGGAGACAGGACAGTCCCCTGTGGGGCTCCTGTTTTACTAACCACCACATCAGACAGGGAGCACCCCAGCTGCACAAACTTAATTTCTTAAACTCACTTTCAGGGACTGCTCAAAGTGTAAAAAGCCCCTTCGCCAGTATTGTAATGTAGTCCATCATAAGCCCATAAGGTAAATGAGTGGAATACTCAGTGGCAGGAGCTATGTTATCCACGTAAATAGTGAGGCTGGCGACATGCATGAAATACAGCTGCCTCCACAGACCCCCACAAATGGTTATTGATGAAAACATAATGGTGGATTGTGCTTTCCCTCTGTGGCTCAACGTTGGCACACAAAGACCATAAGAATAATTATTATTTCAGGAGAACAAATATTACCCCTTGGGCTCCAATTATTTTCATGCATTGGCTCCTTCAGTGTCTGACTAGATTATTTTTTAATGGTAAAAAAAATATGTTTTGCTTCCACCCTGTGTGTAAAAATCGAGATGCTACGTGATGCATAATGAAGCTAGATCATGGAGATATGAACATGATTTACTCACTATATCTGACTGCTACACAACTTAACACATGAAGCAAGAGAGGAAGTGAAGCAACTGAGTTTGACTGGTCTGGAGTTTGGAAAGATGCTGCAGGTGCCAAACCAATCCAAAACCAAGCTTGTAGCAGCAGTGACGAAAATTAAAACAAGAACACCACCACCACTTATATGCATGACTTACCAGGGAATTAGGGCTTCAGAGATCTTTGATTTGCGAGGACCTGCGTTGGTGGGCAGCAGAAGTAGCAGCGTCTTTCCTAAAGAATGCACTAAATTATGCTGAGGGGATAGGCTGCTTTTGATGAGGACTTGCTCTAAATGATAGCTAAGAAATAATGGAGAGAGGCAGCTAGTTATAGGTCTAAAAGGGGCAAAGAAGAGAATCAGTGCGAGCCACAATTACGGAGCAAACACCTCCACATTTAGAATGCTTAAGGCATAGGCTGTAGTGACTAGGATGGAAGGCCAGATCAGAAAATGAAATATCTCTATTTGGGTTGAATGAATTAGAGGATGTTGTGAACATTTTGCTACATCTAAGGAATAAGGAAGCTTATAAGAATATGGATTCAAGCAGAGCCTCAATGTAAGGAGAGAAAACACCAGCTCTGAATACTGTCAACATCCTACGCAAAATGGAAAGAGTGATTGGCCATCTAAGGTTGGGGACAGGAGGAGAAACTTTAGAGATACCTTTTAGAAGAAATTTAACAGCCAAATTAGAAAATAGGAAAAGAAGGATGATGATGATTTGCAGATGATGAGTCTTTGCAGCTGCTGCAGGTGTGAAGAAAAAGGCAGTTGGGGTATGTAAAAACGTTTTTGTTGAAATTTTTGCAGATTGGCATATGATTGAAATGATGCACCTGTCAGCTGCGAGAGTCAGTGGCATGCTGGAGGTACTGTGAGGCAAAGGGAGCTGTGTGATTGAACTTCCGCAAAGCTTCATTTGACTCACCTTAGATCCTTTCATCCCTCCCTTTCTCCTTAAACCTGCAATTACTGATTTATTGGTCATTTGGAGGCAGTGGAACAAGCTGGAAAGACAACACTGACATACCATCACCATCAGGGCGATCTTATAAGTAAACATGTACACATCCAGCAAACACAGAGCAACATTATTGTTGAAATCATTACAATATTTACTCTCTTTTAGAGAAAACTATCTGACTGCTAATGTTGGGATTCTCTCTGTTGTCTGTCTGTGAGAGTTTGTCTCGTCATGATTGTGTCTGTCGTCCGACTGTGTCTGGGTCTGGAGGTGTGGCTGCCTGCTGTGTACCTGTGGCTCATCTCGTCTCATCAGGCGGAGGGGATTTATACCAGGAAGTGAGGATTACTCGCTGCCAGATCGTCTCATCCACTCGCGTGGTAGTACGCCAAGGCTTGGCTCTTTAATCTCAAGTTAAGTGAAAGACTCTTGTCTTATGTCAATTTTGGTTCCTGATCCATGTCTTGTTTCGTACTACAGATCCTGGACAATTACCTGTCAGCTTTCACGGTACCTGTGAGATCCCAGCCAACTCTGCAGCTCTCCAGGATTTTTCTACGTGGAGAAGAAGGATAAGACACGTAGACCTTGCATCGACTTCCATGGGTTAAATGACATTACGATCAAAAACAAGTATCCCTTGCCCTTGCTCTCCTCGGCGTTTGAGTTCTTGCAAGGGTCCTCGGTCTTCAGTAAACTGGATCTCCGCAACGCCTATCACCTGGTTCGTATACGAGAAGGAGATGAGTGGAAGACCGCTTTCAATACACCTCTTGGTCACTTCGAGTACCTTGTATTGCCCTTCGGTTTGACTAACACTCCGGCAGTTTTCCAGGCCATGGTTAATGACGTGCTTCGGGATTTCTTGAACGTGTTTGTTTTCGTGTACCTGGATGATATTCTTGTTTTCTCTAAAAATGAGGAGGAGCATGTGGGTCATCTCCGTTTAGTGCTTCTGAAAAACCAACTCTTCGTCAAAGCTGAGAAATGCAAGTTCCACTCTTCTTTGGTGTCATTCCTGGGCTACATCATCTCTCCCCGCCCGAGGCCATGACTGTTCCAGAAACCATTCTCCCCGCGTCATGTGTGGTGGCA
The DNA here is from genome assembly GCA_002120245.1 of Maccullochella peelii. Lineage (NCBI taxonomy): Eukaryota > Metazoa > Chordata > Actinopteri > Centrarchiformes > Percichthyidae > Maccullochella > Maccullochella peelii. The sequence goes on along the minus strand of LKNJ01007716.1, from coordinate 1,383 downwards.
GCTCTCTTGGGACCTCGAAAGCCTCATTCAGGAGGCCCCACGAACGAATCCAGGTCCGGACTATGCCCCGCAGAACTGCCTCTATGTTCCGTCTCTGGTGCGCTCAAAGGTGCTTCAATGGGGGCATGCTTCCAAGTTTGCGTGCCACCCTGGGATTCGGCACACCTGCACCCTGCTGCAATGGCAGTTCTAGAGAGACTAAGGAGTTTGTTCAAGCTTGCACGGTGTGCGCGCGCGGTAAGGCCTCACATTGTGCGCCTTCAGGGTTGTTGCCTCTTCTGATTCCCAGTTGTCCTTGGTCCCATATTGCAGTGGACTTTGTGTCCGGTCTACCTCCCTCTCAGGGTAAAACCATTATTTTGACAGTGGTGGACCGGTTTTCCAAAGCGGTTCATTTCCTCGACCTTCCCAAGCTGCCTTCTGCCCGTGAGACCGTGGATATCCTCATGGGACAGGTATTCAAGCTGCATGGTATCCCGCTGGATATCGTCTTGGACCGGGGACCCCAGTTCTAATCCCAGGTGTGGAGGGAGTTTTGCCGTGCCCTGGGTACAGTCAGTCTCTTGTCAGGGTTTCACCCCCAGAGTAATGGCCAGACTGAACGAGCAAATCAGGATCTGGAGTCAGCCTTACGTTATGCCACTGGATCCAACCCAGCGAGCTGGTACTCCTTTTTGCCTTGGATTGAGTACGCTCACAATTCTTTGAGTTCCGCTACAGGGAAGTCCCCCTTTGAGGCCTCTCTGGGTTATCAACTTCCCCTGTTTCCAGCTCTGGAGAAGGATCTTGCAGTCCTGTCGGTGCAACATCACCTTCGGCAATGCCGCAAGGTCTGGAAGGACACCCGGGCTGCCCTGCTCCATTCCTCTCAGGCGGGGAAGTCATCGGCTGACGCTCATTGTGTGCCCTCGCCCAAGTACCGTCCAGGGCAATTGGTCTGGCTGTCGGCTAGGCACATTCCCCTCAGGAAGGACTATCGGAAACTCTCTCCGCGGTTCTTGGGCCCGTTTCCTATTGCTAGAGTCATTAATCCCTCTGCTGTCCGGCTGGAGCTGCCCAAGGCCATGAAGGTCCATCCCACTTTTCACATGTCCCAGGTCAAGCCCATCTCTTCCAGTCCTTTGTGCCCTCCAGCCGAACCCCCTCTGCCCTCCCGGTTTATTGACGATCATCTGGCGTTTACTGTGCGCCGTCTTTTGGATGTTCGGCGCCGGGGTCGAGGTCTTCAGTACCTGGTTGATTGGCTGGGGTATGGGCCTGAGGAGCATTCTTGGGTTCCTCGTTCTTTTATTTTGGATGCTGCTCTGGTCCAGGCTTTTCATCATTCTCACCTAGGTAAGCCGGGTGGGTTGTCTGGAGGCACCTGTTGGGGGGGGGGGGGGG
>LKNJ01007715.1:0-11332 GCA_002120245.1 Maccullochella peelii | reverse complement strand
GTAAAAAGATGTAAGAGGAAATAAAAGTGCATCAGAGAAACCAGTCATTAGATCTTAGCCACCGTGCAGGTGAGCAGGTATTAGCAGGTATTAGCAGGTATTAGCTCCTCTTGGCTGGTGTGGAGGACGAGTCCCTGCATGACCCTCCAGTAATGAGATCCCGGGAGGAACGGGTCAACAGCTCCTGCTGGATTCACCTGCATTAAACCCGTCCTCCTCTCTGCCTGCCGGGATGTTTTGGGAGGAAAAGGTTCAAACACAGTGACGAATCAGTTCCCTGGTTTCCCTTCAGATCTCAGCATCTGGCTGTAAAGTTTCTCTCGTCAGTATTTTCAGTCACGCTTCGGCTCGAGGGATGCCAAAGTGGGTCAGTCCACTTTGCTTCAGACTATTTCAACTATTAGACTGCCAGGGAATTTGGTCCAGGCATTTGTTGTCTCCTTGTTTCATCTAGCGCCACCAGCAGGTCAAAGTTTTCACTCATCCAGTGAAATATCTTGACATTTACTAGATGGATTGGCACAAAACATGTAAAAGCCTGAAGTGTTCGCTGTGTAGCTGAAATATGAAGGAAAAAATCAACAAAAACAAATACTGCACTGGATTTGGTTGGCAGATATTTAATATCAAAGAATCAGGAGCAAAACTAACACAATTCGGGGTCTGAAATGCAGGTAGCGTCCTTTGCTGCACATTATCCTCCATCATTTTCTGTGTATGACGTGTACGGGACTCTGTTTCCTGCCTGATTGGCTGTCTGTGTCCAGGTTGTGCAGTCTGACTCTGAAGAGGCTGATGGTTTTGAAGGAGCTGGACAGAGAGCTCAGCTCCGTCGTCATCGCTGTGAAGATCCAGGTGAGGCAACAGCACTTACAGACTCATAGAAGGATTTATCTACTGCGGATCTGCAGAGCCTGTTGACTAAAACATTTGTTAAACTCACCAACTCAACGTTTCTCCAGCAGCAGTTCAGCTGTTTTGACTTTGGCGTTTTGACCTGACGGTCTTTCTGCTGCTGCAGATGATCAGAGGACTGAGCTCATTCTTCCAGTCACTTTCCAAGACGAGCCATGTGACTGTTTCCTGCTCTGCCGCCGCTACGTGGCTGTAAAGGAAGAGTACTGGTCGTGCAGTAAAATGTCTCCTGTGACTGATTCCTGATTCATTCTGACAGTATTAGATTAATAGTAATGCATCAATGATAGAGCAGCATTTTACTGTATAAAGTGGCATAAAGTGGAAATACTCAGTAAGTGGATCGGCTCAGAGAACTAAAACTACTTGGTTAGAGAAAGATGTTAAACCTGACTGCTCTCTGTGTCAGGCACTTTGTTCACCTGCGTAAAAGCTCTGCAGGGATTTACTTTGTCTCCTCTAGTTGTGCTGATTCAAACTGAAGTGAATAACATGCTGGTGCTCTTTATTCTGTAACACTGGAGACATTTTTGAGAGATTCTATAAGTGACAACAGGAGCTCGTTAGATCCGAACCTCTACAGGATTCTTGTTGCACTGAGTTGAGTCTCTGCTCTTTGTGAACCAGTTTAAAGCTGGGTTTATACTTCTGCGCTACGTTACGGGGTTACGCCGTGTAGGCTCTGTAGCTGACGTGCTTCTCCTCTAAAACTCCACGTCGGGCTACCGTGGCTACAGAGATGCCGCGTGGAGACACCAAGAACTGTGATTGGTCAGTTTGTTTCTGATGGTGGTGGAGAGTGAAGACAACATGAAGCCGGTTCACTAACACACATCTAACAACGAGATCTCCACTGTTACCCCCGCTCAATGTGAGACACAGAAACGGGACAGGTGCATGCAGGTGTGTAAAAACAACAAGAAGTTAGTTACAGTAGTGTGTCAGCAGGTGGAGCTGCAGCAGCGACTCAGCTGCTTCTTCTCAGAGTCACAACTGAGTCAAACCTGAACTCACAGACATGAAACATATATTTTTAGATTCAGTGTGACTTTCACTTCCAGATATCATTATTAACTTTTCTTCAGTATCACAGTGATCCAGTGATGCTGTCTGTACTCTGCAGCCAGGAGCTGCTGATGGAGACTGATACAGACTAAAAGACCGGGAGCTCAAGTTGTAGCCCACACCTAACTCGCTGACTCCTTGGTGACATTATACTTCCTGTTTACATGCCCCACAGCATTATGGGAACTGCAGTTCCCAAACTTAGTGCCTGGATACCCCCCAAATAGAAGTAAGACAAAACAATAATAGGAGTGACACAATCCATGAATAACTTTTTCATGTTGCAGTCACATGCAGTCACATGTCGCCCGACATGAATATTGATCTGATCTGATCCTGTATCTGTCTTCATGTCCGTCTCTCAGGGTTCTAAGCGGACTTTGAGATCCAATGAGTATCTTGTTGCCCCGGACGGTCTGATGGAAACAGACCTGGAGCTCACCTTCTCACTGCAGGTCACAGATTTCATCATTTCTTTAACTCACATTCACAATATTCTTTTTCCTTCGGTTCATCAGTTTGATATTCCTGCTCCCCAGAGGATGCATGATGTTAATGACTCCACTGGTGTAACTTGATCATAAGATAAGATATATCTGCCCTGATGTAAAGCTGTGTGTGTCCCTCTGTCTTCCAGTATCCTCACTTCCTGAAGCGAGACGTGAACCGGCTGCACGTAATGCTGCAAAGGAGGAAGAGGTACAAGAACCGAACCATCCTGGGCTACAAAACCCTCGCAGTGGGAGTCATCAACATGGCCGAGGTACGACAGGTAGCAGTGTGGCTATGTCTGTCTGTTTGTCTGTCTGTCCACCTCTTTGGTCCAGACTGAAACAACTATTGGATGGATTGTGATGAAATGTGGTTCATCATTCATGTTCCCCTCAGGATGAAGTATAGTAACTTTATTGATTCTCTGACTCTTCATCTAGCGCCACCATCAGGTCAACATGTTAATGTGTCCAACACTTTGGTTTATGACCAAATACCGGCAGAACTACAGACATTCCCATCAGCCTCACCTGCACTCTGTTGGTTATAAAAAGTTAAATTAACAGAAATGGTTACAAACCACGTCACTGGGTTTTAGAGGTTTGAATGTTTTTTGTCTTCACGCAGCCGTTGACTTCCATTCACTTCTGCTTGAAAATAATTTAGACTGTTGAAACGTGGATAAGTTGTCACGCACAGTGATGGACCTGGTCTGGCCGGGGACCTTTGTGGATCCCCATTTTCTTGCTGTTCGTTTCTTGTCTACACAGGGTTTTTAATAAAAGAATAAAGTGCCTCCATTAGACAGGCAGGTGTGGTTCAGCAGGTCCAGCAGGTTGTTCACTAATCACAGGGTTGGCGGTTCGATCCTCAGCTCCTCCTGTCCACATGTCAAAGTGTCCTTGGACAGGACACTGAATCCCAAATTGTCCTAAGTGTCTTGCATGATTGCTGCCTATAAATTACTATATTTATTGACATGAAATTAATGGTTAAAGATGCCTTTCAATTCAGTTTTATTTATATAGCGCCATATCATAACAAAGTTATCTCAGGGCACTTTGTCATAAAGAGCAGGTCTAGACCGCCTCCTTATGTGTACAGAGACCCAACAATTCCCACCAAGAGCAGCACAAGGAGACAGTGGCAAGGAAAAACTCCCTTTAACAGGCAGAAACCTCCAGCAGAACCAGAACCAGGCTCTGGGTGGGCGTCATCTGCCTCGACCGGTTGGGTTGAGAGAGAGGGGAGGGAGAGAGAGAGAGAGAGCAGGAGGAAAGCGAACATGCAGTAGCACAGCACGGTTCAGTTCTACATACAGAACTGAACGTAAAGCAGCAGTAGTGGAAATAGTATTAATGTTAATACAAATAATGCCAATAGCAATGTGGTAGTAGTAATACTAATGATAAGTCCAAAAACAACAGTAGCAGCAGCGGCTGCCGAGCAGCAGCACGGGGGCAGCAGGTGGCCCACACCACAGGTCCAGGCTCCGCAGCTCTGCAACCACAGTTTCATGTGCCACTTGTTACTGCCAAACTCGACTTTGCTCGTCTGCAGTTTTTCCTTCTGCTGATAGTCACAACTGTCCTCGTGCTGCCCGACCATTTTATTCCTTTGTTCCGCTTCCTGTTTGGTCGTCCGGTTGCTAATGCTGGTTGTAGGAAACACAGAACACACGTCTACATTTATGAGGAGGTCACGTGACCTGACATCACAGCATCCACCTCAGATATCAGATTAAAAACACCATCGTCAGAGTTAACTAGCTTACAGCTAGCTCTACTAGCCTTGTGTTGTAGCAGCAGCAGTAAACTGTAACAGGTACATCAGTCTGCGTTATTTTACTGCACATTTAAACTGCATCAGCCTACAGGAGCAACATCAGACAGTGACAGCGTCACTTCTGTGTTGGTGTGTGGGCGGATGTCTGTGTGTGTGTGTGTGTGTGCGTGCGCGCGTCCTGTCCCAGGTGATGCAGCATCCGACAGACGGCGCCCACATCCTCGGTCTCCATAGCAACCTGAAGGATGCTTCGATGCGTGCGGCGGAGCTGAGCGTCCATTCTCTCTCCAGCCAGCCAATCGAACAGGAGGACACAAGCGGTCACCATTGCGACAAGACCAAGGCCTCGGGTAGGAGAACAGTCGAGCTGACCTTGTGTCTGTCTGACAGCATCAGGTGCTCATTACATGGTGGCTCCTGGAACCAAAGTACCAAAGTACACAGGAGCTCTCTGACAGTAACATTTTTAAAAACAGCCCCTCACTTCCACATGTGCCTCTTTTGTTGATTTGTTTCTTCACATTAAAGCTGCACAGCAGGAACATTTCAGCCACTCAGTTTAACTGCTGTAAGAAAACAGAATCTGCATCTCAGGCTGCTCTGATGGTTTCCTATGACACTGAGTTCAGCGTGCTGAAGTATTTAGTCTGATATCTGTGCAGAGGAGAGTCAGTGTGAAGCGCTGGAGAGTCAGACAGCCGCTCTTCATCTCCAGCTTCTAAATACTGAAGTTCAGCTGCAGTTTTTCAATAAACAGCAGCAACGAACAAACAGCACAAAGAGACACAAAACCACCACAAAGAGACGTAGAAAGACGTTATTAATGTTAATGACCAACGTCCTTTAGCTAATAGGCGTCAGACAGAGTTGTTGGTGTTTCTACAGTTTGGTGATGAGACAGTTTGTGTGTTTGTGGGACAGATCGCTCTCCTGGCATGGAGAACTACTGGGAGGACGATGACGACAGCTTCTCCTCTGAACAGGAAGGAAGTGATGACGCAGTCCCACCTCAGGTGATTGACAGCTCAGCATACCTGACACAACACACCTGTCTCACAGCACAGGTGGAAGTAGCGACAGTAATGATGGCTCCGGTCCATGTAGGTGATTGACAGCTCATGTTGTTACCTTAAATCAAAGGGTTTACTCTCTGTACGGTGGCCTTTTTAGGACAGTAAAGCTCAGCTTTACACTGTCAGACTGGATCAACCTTCATCAGACTAAATTATACTTCAGCTGTAATTTGAGCTAAATGCTAACATTAGCAAATGCTAACATTAACAAAGGACACATGTTAACATGATGATATTTTGATACAATGGATATTTACATGCTGATATGTTAGCATACCCATGTTAGCATATTTATATGCTAACATTTAGTTAGTAATGTTTGGATCTTTAGCACGTTAGCTACATGTATTTGGTATTATTATGTTTTTTGTATAACATTAAGCATATTCACGCTAACAACAACATATTAGCAAGCATTAGCTAACATTCATCTCAAAGTTCATCAAAGCTGAGGCTGTTTTAGAGCCCTGCCATGAACTGTACGGATGGATAAGTTTAACTTTTTACCTGTCTGTGGTGCTAGATTAAAAGTCAGAGGATCATCAAAGTCTTTAGGATTCATTCTCTGAGGACCATGAATGTCTGAACCAAACTGCATGCCAGTATTATCCAACAGTTATCAAAATATTTCACTTTAAACTTGAGTGTTGGATAGCGCCTCTGCTAACGTGGCTAAACTAGCAAACATTTGCTGTTTCCAGCTTGTCCAATGTTGAGAATCACACCCATAACAGTTCATCTTTTTGTTTCTCAGGACATGTATGATGATGATGACGATGTCCAGGGAAAGACGAAGAAGTCTCGCAGGAAAATGATCCGAACAGCCTCCCTGATGCAGGTGAGGACCAATCAGAGGCGCTGTTTTCCTGTCGGACTGCGTGCTGCTGATTCGCTCGCACATCCACATCAGTTACACTTAAATGATATGTTTTGTAGTCTTTCATAAGACTTTCATGTAGTGTGTCAATGAAAAATCATAATTATAAGAAAGCAAAGTTTAGGATATGATATTGCTGGCAGGTTGATCAGATGAAGAAACTGTACAAACTTTTTTACCCGTGTCTCACTTTTCTTCTGTCGTTCAGCAACCGAACTTCAAACAGAAGTTTGTGGTTCTGCTGAAAAGATTCAAAGTCACCGATGAGGTTTGTACTCAACACTGTCGTCTTCAGGAGAAACTAGATCTGTCTGCAAGCTTTTCAAGGATCATCAACCGGTCGAGGCAGATGACCGCCCACCCAGAGCCAGGTTCTGATTTCTGCCTGTTAAAAGGGAGTTTTTCCTTGCCACTGTTGCTTCTGCGTCTCTGGTCGGGAATTGTTGGATATCTGTACACATAAGAAGTCGGTCTAGACCTGCTCTTTATGACAAAGTGCCCTGAGATAACGTTGTTATGATATGGCGCTATATAAATAAAACTGAATTGAATTGAATTGAATCATCCTGATTATTCAAGGGCGTAAAATGGCCCCCTCACTTTTATAGTTTGTTAAATTGATGAAAATGTTAATATGCCCATCAAATCAGATTTGTACTTAAGTATATGAAAATGAATGCTATGTTTTTGTCACTGTACCATAAGAAGTCAAGCTCACTGACTATTCAAGAAATATTTTTTAAGGATTATTTATTCCCTTGCTGACAGTCAGATGTTCAGATTGATACCACTCTCAAGTCTGTGCAGTAAATATGAAGCTACAGCCAGCAGCTGGTTAGCTTAGCTTAGCATAAAGACTGGAAACAGAGGGAAACAGCTAGCCTGGCTCTGTCCAAAGGGAACAAAATGCACCTCCCAGCGACACTTTAAAAAATGGCTGTACAAATGTGAGGATGGTGTCTTCTCATCTAACTTTCCTCAAGAAAGTGTTGAACTATTCCCACCAAGTGTCTGACATTATTATTATTATTCCGCCCAAAAAGACGGAAATTTGGCTCTGTTCTGTCGGCCAAATATAGCATATGAACATATGAATTACATTCTAACAAAAGATTATCATTTATATGTTAATGAAAGCTGTTTTTTGTGCACAAACTACTTCTAGCCTTGATATATATTTATGTGTATGTGGGCAGCACGGTGGTGCAGTGGTTAGCACTGTCGCCTCACAGCAAGAGGGTTCTCGGTTTGACCCCACCGGTCGGCTGGGGGACTTTCTGTGTGGAGTTTGCATGTTGTCTGCGTGGGTTCCCTCCGGGTACTCCGGCTTCCTCCCACCATCCAAAGACATGCAGGTTAATTGATTATTCTAAAGTGTCTGTAGGTGTGAGTGTGGATGTTTGTCTGTCTCTGTGTGTCAGCCCTGTGATTGACTGGCGACCAGTCCAGGGTGTACCCTGCCTCTCGCCCAATGTCAGCTGGGATAGGCTCCAGCACCCCCGCGACCCTCTACAGGATAAGCGGTATAGATAATGGATGGATGGATATATATATATATATATATATATATATATATAAATATTTGTAAGGCATACAATTATAATCGTATAAAAACACCAATCAAATCTCATTCCGTCATAAATCAGCGCAGCTCATACAAGCTGAGATGTAAAGTAAAATCTTCACCAGCGGACAAATCTCTGTCATCTCCTGGTTATAAATAGTCGTTTAAACCACCTGACCCCCCCGCTGATCAGCTTGTGTCCTGCAGGTTCTGGACTCAGATCCGATGGGTCAGAGTCAGGATGCTGAGGAGGACCTGGACCTCCTGTACGACAGTCTGGAAGTTTACAACCCGAGTGACAGCGGCCCGGAGCTGGACGACACAGACAGCATCGTGAGCACGCCCAAACCCAAACTCAGGTCGGACACACAGCAACACCTCAGCTGTCCGTCATCCACAGATATACTAAAGAGAACACTTGACTCGTGAATCTTTAGATAACTGGACTGAAGGGCTGCTGGGTTCAGGTGTTACTAGACAACACAGCTGGTTGGAGTAGTGAAATATTCAGAGGTTTAAAGGCCGAGCTGCATCTCTGCTGTGGAGCGGTTCCTTCTCCACCAGAGGGGGTTAAATCAAACTGGATAGGGACACAGATAATGGCTCCGGTCTGTCTCTCACTTTCAGCTCTATGAAGATGGTTTCCAGTCATGTTAATGTTCTCTGTCCGCTGATTTTAACTGATTTCGGTCCAAACTTAAAAGCTGCTGCGACCGGCCCAGACAGTAAGACACAAAACTGTTTGTGTTGCTATATTTTTAAAATTCAAATGACAGTCAGGGAGTGACTACGTGCACACTGGTATCCTAGTTATGATGTGGTTTTAGGAGTATCCCAGTTATGTTTCACGCATGTAACCTGGGTACCTGGGTAGTACTCCAATAGAAACCCGGATACTGTGGCAGGTAAACACCTGATCCAGGTTTCTGATTGGTCACATTCACAATGAAGTTATGTAGTCGTTCGTAAGGAAAGCAAAAAATATTATGATTGATAATGAAACAATGGTTTGGATCGGTACTCGAATACAAGTCTTTAAGGTTCATCTGCCAAATTAGCAGGTGGACTACAACAGGAACACATTTCTGTGTTAACGGGAAAAATGACACCTTCAATGTGGAAATATTTTAAGCGATTTTAAGTGACACGTCTGCGCGTCTCCACCTGTCGCATCACATCACCGGTCTCTGAACCGGCTGAGCCAATCACAGTGAAGCAACAGGCTTCTTCAGGAAATCATGTTGCAGCCAGATGCAGCTGCTGTTGCTGCAGTTTTTATGATCGCTGTATTTCACGATGTAAACGGGGACATCAAACATGTTTTTTATTTTTGTTTTTTCAGAAATGGACTCTAATCTCATGTGAAGTTGACAGTTTGTGTGAATTGACCCTGACATTAAAAGGACAATACATACATGTTACATGCAGCCTCACTGTGCTGTGATATCTGACCAACAGGCCTTTCTTCGAGGGCGTTTCTCAGTCGAGCTCTCAGACTGAGATCGGGGGTGTCAACAGTCAGAGGAGCCAGCAGAGAGAACAAACTGCAGCTGTGAGTGCAACCGATTCACAACACCTTCAGCTGAATACCAACAACGACATGATATTTTACAGAAGACCGACAGGAATTATATTTAAATCACACAAGTTACAGAAGCGGTCGTCAGTCGTGTGATCGCTGTTGATTAAATGTTACTGCAGTCAGATGAGCGCTGAATGTTTAATCTGGTAAATAAAAGTCAGTCGCTTCTAGAGAAATTTATATATGTTACAGAATACGTTGACTCTAGTGTTAAAACCTGAACAGTCAACAGTGGGGGTTTAATCTTCTGTTTAATGACATTTCAGTTACATTTTAGTCAGATTTTCAAAGCAGTAATTTTCTGACAGTTTTAGCGTTTTAGTAACATGCTAAACGTTAGCACATTACATGCTAACTCTACATGTGTTGACTTATGTTTCATGCTAAGACTTCGTATGAGAACATAAATTAACTGCAGGCATCTGATGAAAGTTGAGCCGAGCTTGGAGCTGAATGCTAACGTTAGCGTTTAGCTTAAATTACAGCTTCCCACAGTGAGCTCCTGGTTGTCTGTGAACCGCGGCTCCTCGTGTCATTTAAATCCCGTCCTTACATTTTAAAGTTTCTCTGAGTTTTACACTTTGATTTAGGATTAGCTTCCTCTGGCGCCGCCCTCAGGAACTTTACATTCATCCAACAGTCATTTCTGATCACCATGCCTGGGCTTTTCATGTTAACACGTTAGCTCATCTAGAGATTCACCGTGTCGCCTATTTGGTTCTCAGCAAAAATAGACAGTGAAAATGATCAATTGATAGTCATATTGACATTAAACCAGCAACATACCTTTCAGTTTCAGTTTCAATATCTATATCTGTAGAATATGTCACGAAAAAAATATAAATATTCTTTTTTAACGCAACACTTCCTGGATCTTTTTCACATTAAAAGCCCTGTAGCGTTCCTGTGGACAGAATCCCTTAATCTATTGCACAGCTCCACATTTAAACTGAGTCCCGGCTTTTATTTGAGGAAATAGGAAACTATTATTATTAGTAGTATTTTTTATTACGTTAATAAGTTAAAATAACATCAGGTGAAGGGCAGTATGTTTCTGGTGCGATCTCTCTCTCTCTCTGAACGACAGTAAACAAAAATCACCTGACTGCTTTCTGGTTACTGGTGTGGCCCTGCGTCACAGACATTAAAGCCTCATCAGGCCACAAGATGGCTGCAAACACTCAGAGTGTTACTTTTTACCCACAGGGAGGATGTGATGTAATAACAACCTCAGTGGGAAAAAACAGCAAAAGACTAAATATTTTCAAATCTATCTGAAAAGAGATTTTGGATGTAGCAGAAATGAGCTCGGCAGTCGGTCCACCACAGCGGCTGTGTGCTGTGCTGCCCCCTGCAGGTCGTAGCGTGTAACTGCACTCTGTGGTTATTAACAGGCGGCAGAGCTGCTGTCTCCTGGAGTCCCCGAGGAGTCCGGAGGAGAGGAGGCTGGCCCTGGGGTGAGTGTGGGCCAGAGATACACACACATCACACACACACACACACACACACACACACACACACACACACATATACACACTCTTATTCTTTTTCTCTCCACAGGAAGTTGAGGATGATGTTGCCACGGGAACAGATGCAGGCCTGGCCGCCAAACTCTGTAAGACTGAGTCCCAAACACACATGTCACCGAGGTACACACACACACACACACACACACACACACACACTTTTTCCACATTTCATATATTGGTGTCAGCTGTCTGTCTGCTCTCTCTACAGTAAGACAGGAAGTCAGCTGTCTCGCCATCCTTGGAGCGTCTCTAGAGGACAGAACTCTAGAGGGACAGACAGAACCAGCAGCGTTGACAGTGAGACGTCGTCTGACTACCGGATACCTCCTCCACAGGTGAGACAGGCAGACAGACAGACAGACAGACCTGTGACCTGTATCTGGTCACATGATTCAATTCAGTTCAGTGTTATTTATATAGCGCCATATCATAACAAGGTTATCTCAGGGC
>LKNJ01007714.1:219-12090 GCA_002120245.1 Maccullochella peelii | reverse complement strand
AATCTGCTCCAAACTTCACGTTTTATGACAATACCGGTCTGAAGGCATGTATATGCCAATATTCACTGATAGTCATAGCGCCACCTACTGACATCAGGAAATTACAAGTTTTATAGTCTGACATAGCGCTCCAAGTTGTATATGCGTGTCTGCAGGAGCTGAGCTCTGCCATCGGTGACACATGCAGAGAACACAGAAACTAGTTTTTAGTAATTCATCAAGTGGCGGATGCTGCTAGCCTCGACGTGCGGGAGATGCTCGGGCCCGTCCATCGCTGCTTGCAGCTTTAATTGGTGAAGTTTTTGTAAACAACCTAGCAGCCTGTTGCTACAGTTAACGAACGGGACTGTACCTTGTTCTTGAGCAGAAACTTGTTCCTGCAGATGAGGATCTCCCTCAGCCATTTGAGAACTTCTGTCCCATTAACCAGTTGCTGGCCAATCAGTTTGCGGCAGATAAGGAAGAGCACCTGTGAACTGAAGAATGAAGCAAAAAAGGAGAGAAGTCATTGTCATGTAAACTTCAACAATACGTTTACAACAACAAGGATCATCAAGATTTGCTGTTTTTCACACAATCATGACATTTATTGCGGGAAACAGGGTGTATCACTGGATGAAATGGAATGCTTACCACAAAATCTCAGAAACCACTCAGAAAATGCTGATCTACATTTTTTATGCTTTCCAGTGCTCATAGAGACCAATGCTCAATGCTCATAACAAATAAATCATGAAAATGTCCATCTGTAAGGTGGTGATGTATCAAACACAAACCAGCATATTAATCATGTTTGAAGGCACTCTATACGCTGCAATTGAGAAATGTTTATCAGACACTCAAACTCACACCTGTCCTGGATGACAATACCAATGAAGCCTGTCCAACATAGAGTTAGTGCATTTTAAGTGAAACATTTCACACATAAAAGCCCTCCAATATCACACTTCACTACCTGCAATGTTTTCAGATCAGTTGCAGTGACTTACTCCACTATCTTTGCTGTAGACCGCACAGTACAGCAAAGGGCAGGACAGAGGGATCAATAAATAATGAACTTTCTGGGATCAAGTCTAATTAGCTTCCTGGCTTCAATCCCCTCTTTTAACACATATTGTATATCTCAAATTGAATGTAATCAAAACAAAATTTTAAAAAATGCAAAGGGGTCGGAAGACGCTGCAAAGCTACTGTGTCACCCAAACCAGCACATCATGGTTGAGTCACAGCAGACAACTGTGGCTCCATGGGTATGACTGTGGATTAGAGGCAGGCATTTGATCTGCCCCTTCTTGATGAGAAGATTGTTGAGTACCTGATGTCCCAGAACGTCTCTATGGGGGCATCAGGATTCCACAGCTCTATGGTCTCTGGCTGGTGCAGAACTAACAGAGCCTGGAAACAGACAAGACAGAAGACAGGAGAGGTAAAGAAAGAACAGAAGAAGAAGAAGAAGACAGAAAAAATGGTTTGTAAAAAAAGAAACTAAATATAAAAAAACAAAAAACAAAAATTAGACTTCAATATAGACTTTCAAATAGACTCAAACTTTACATATGTAATGTCTCAAATACATAGATAAAGTATGCAGTTATTTACCTCAACTGCAGAGAGACAGACCTGTACTTCTAATTTTCTGTTTTATGAGTATGCCTATATTTCATCCTCTTCTGGTAAGAAGCCTCACTATTTTTTTAATCTGCTCCCTTTTTAATTTGCTGTAAAAACTTCTTCCATATTTACCTGTAGTCTTGATAAATTCATCAGAAAGTACATTTCCACAGCTCTAATTCCATCAGTACATCAACAGTCATGTCATACTGACCACTACACCGCTGAGAACACTCTGTTTTACACAAATACGGTTTTCATTTTATAGGTATTTCCAGTTGCCTCCATTTCACTGTTTTTCCAATCACTGCTAGGCTCAATGAAACTAATCGTGAAACATTCCGGCAGTTTAAGGGTATAATTCCTCCCATTCCCGGTAGGATTTTAAATTTAATCATCTGCAGGAAATGTTGAAAGAAAAGTCTCTCTGCTGCTTCAATTTTTACCAGTCTTTTCTTTTTCTTTTTTTATTAAAAAACTAATTTGTGAGAGAATTTCTTTTTGGGAAAAAGTTGATAACAAAAAAATAACTCTTCTTCAATTCAGAATGCCATAAAAATGAGAAGTGTTAGTCATGCATTTAGTGAAAGAGTGGGTTTGGTCTCTGACCTCCATGGCTTCTTGTGAGAGCTGGGTGGTGTTGGTTAGAGGCACTAGCTGCACCAGGCCAGTGATGAGCTCTGCTGTACTACTCTGCATCTCGGGAGCTTGCTTCACTGGGTTCTAACACAACAACACACACAAAAACAATTTAGGAGCAAGTTCAGAAAAATTTTTTTGTCATTCCAGTCATAGAAATACACCTGAAATAAAACAAAAATAAACAAAAAGTGTATGGGTGCATCAAAACCTGTGTGCAAGAAAAATAGTCAACATTGAAACTTCAATTAAACTAATGAATAAAAGTCATTAAAGTCACAAAAGTCATTTTGACATGAATGTTGTGGCAGACTCACATGCAACATGAGTTTGGGGTCAGCGTGGATGAGTTTGACCAGAGCAAGAAGGAGGCACTTGTAACTTCGAGTGTCCAGTTCTGTGGCTTTCTCTTTGAACTTAAGGCTGGTGGTCATCTTCCCTTTGAATGTCAGACTCTGTGGGAGGGCAGCAGACAACAGCTCTGGTTAGGTTCAGGCACATTGCTTTAAAACTGCATTAGAGCGTCCAGAGAATACGTTGACCGGAAGCGGTCCTACCAACAAGTATTGTGTGTGTATCCAAAGCCTGATATATCTTATTCCTCTGTGCCATAGAGCTCCATTGTTGTCAAATTATTACATTACTAAATAACTGAAGAAATTAAAAGGACAATTCCGATTTATTACAACATGAGTCTTATTTTCGTAGGTTTAGTGCGCTTTCACACCTACAGTTGGTTTGCTCTAGTCCAAATCAGTTGATGACTTAGTAAACAATGGGGCTTTTTCCCCTTGGTTCAGTTTCTTTTCTCACAGAGAAAAATCCAAGCGAACCAAAATGCATCACTACAAACCACGTGAGAACGTTCACTCCACTTATTGGTCAGATGTGTCTGGGGCGGGAGCAAGAAAGTAAATACAGGAAGAAGGTCCTGTGTTCTGAACTAGTGCATATTTCTGTAAGAGAAACATTCTCCAGCTGTTACTACTAGAAACAGCTTGACCGCTCTGCCGCATCCCAGAATGCAAAGCACACCTGACTACAGGAGCCGTTTAGCTCAAACTTGTGAAATACACCTATTAGTTGGATCGAGGTCAGATCACATTCCCACCACAAACAAACCGCTCCTGTGTTTGGAATCGGACCGAGACCACCTCCTCTAAAGGGTTTAGGTGTAGTTGTTTTGATCCACACCTGAGTGCGATTTCTGTATTCACACATGCCCAAACAAACCGTGCTAACCGGGCACCAGGATTTGTTTTAACCGAACTAAAGTTCTCACTAAGTTAATTGCTGATATCTTGGAACTAGTGATGCACTGAGCGGATCCACTGGAACTGCTATTTGCCTTGATACTGACCTAATGCCCGGGCCACACCTCCACTCAAACCTTACACTGACCATGATTTGGCATGTTTAATGTAGTAAAGTAATGTAACATGTTGTTGTCTTCTCACCGGTGTCATGCGTAGTGGAGCATGGGTGCCAACGCCTTGGATCACCCGGTTGAGGGTGTCTGAGAACATAAAGCGAAGCTCTCCAGAGTAGCAGTACACTGCATCGATCTTAGGCCACCAGTCCAGATGGGACTGAAAGAAGACAACACAGGATGAGATATGACAAGCGAAGTAACACAAAACTATTCTATCATCACTAATATGTGAAGAAGCTCTGCAGACTTACATTGGTGATTATTCTGTGCAACGAGTTGACCAGGACAAAGTGAAAGGTGGAGGGGGAGGAGGAGGCCAAACAGACCTTCAGGACAAAGAGGAAACACTCATGATGTTATGGACCTGCTCCATGTTGTTAAGTAGGGGAAACATTATAAGCAACAAATGAATATGACTAATTTTCAGTCCACCTTAAAGTGCTGGTTGTTGTGAGGATTGATGCGGAAACAAGAGACGAAGCAGTCCATCATGAGCTCCACGTCAGCGTTCTGGCTGCCCGTCCCCCTCCAGAAGGGTTTGGCTGGGTTGAACAGCAGAGCCTGGTGGGACAGGAAAGGCCACAGGTCACTTCAGGTCATTCAAAAGCACATTTCTGGTGAGATATACTCCAGACTTGTCACAATACGCTCACAGAGAGGAATAACTGTTAGTTATTTATACATTTAGCTGTTAGCTGAACAAAGCCAAAGAGCATGTGTTCAGATCTTCTATAGACTGAAAACATGCATGCGTTAATGAACTGACCGTATTAATGATCAAAACTAGCATATCAGCAGATATTAGCTCTTCGCAGATATATTGGTATCAGCACCAGTTGATATGATGGCTAATAGGTAACGTGAATCTGCAGTAGAAAAATGTCAAGGATATGTTTGAGGTCATAGAGGTCATAACATCGCATAGTTTCTCCATCAGACAGCACCGACCAGTTGATTTTTACACTGTAAAATGTCCCGGTCACTACATATTTTGGTCACAATACTTTACCTTATCAAAAGTATTTGTTTATGCCGTGTGCTTAGGTAAAGAAATGAATGTTGGCTGATATATCTGGCCTCAAAAATCCAGTAGTGGTCAGACTATGCTATAATGCCAAGATTGTTGCCCATATGGCAAAGAGCAATTCTATGACCCATGGTGAACAAAAAGCCAACTTTTCAGTGCAACTATTTTAATGGAACTACTTTTTGTTTCTCACAAGGGAGGGCTGAAATGAAATCATTCTGGAATAAGAAAAAAATTAATGACTTCCTCTCCTACCCTTACTTCAGCAAAAAGAAAACATCTATAAACCCCCCTCAAATAATGTTCCTGGAGTCCTTTGCACATTAACTTTTTTCTGAAGAAACCCAAATACAGGTGGAGCGTTGTTTTAATTTGGAGACATGCTCATCCAAACTACATACAGAAATATATTTAAATGAAAAACTTTGTATAGTATATACAAAACACCTTGACCCTCCATGTGTATAAATCCCTCTTTCGGTTTCAGAGCCTTCTGCTGCCTTTTGTCTTTGAGCATAAAGAATGAATCTAACCAACGAAAGGATCATAGTTGGATATTTTATAATTTTCAAGCTGCTGTGACCAAAATGGATACAAAGAAAGAAAACTGAAGAAAACAAAAACACAACATGAACAGAGAAAAGTCAATTTGCAGGAATTGGTCAGACCTTGAGATCCATGACGATGGACTGGACCAGGAGGAAAATGGTTGAGTGATCCTCCCAGTTGATGTAGGTGGAGGCTTTACATAGTTTGACACAGGCAATGGCAGCGCTCTCCATCAGCTGCTTACTGCCACCCTGGCCCGCTAAAGCTTTCCGCAAACTGTCCAAAAACAGTTTCTGCAGACACAACAGGACAGGAAATTGTGTGTGAGTGCTGGAGTCCGTCTCTGCTCTGTGAGCGCGTGTGTCCTGTCCTCCCACCTTGTTGGCCTTGCTGTCTTCCACGGTGTCTTTGGAGATGGTGTGTGTGATCTCTGGACAGAGGATAAGGAGGATGATCTGCAGTGGCCACACAGCTGCCTTCCTCTTGGCGCTCTCCGCAAAGCTGTCCACCAAGTCAAACAACTTCTCTGCAGCTTCTGAACACACACCAACACACACATACACACAGTTAATGAGGCAGAAACTTCACATTAAAAGGCTATCCTGTGGAGATGTTCATCATCAGATCAGAAAAACTGCCATCAACAATACAGCTGTCTAACTGCCTATATTTCAGTAATTTAACACAATATAAATTCTAGGGATGTCCTGAATGTTTGGGGCTTCGAAGCTTCAGTGAGAATTGCCTGCAAATATTCAAAGCTTTGGGAGGTGGTGGGGTGAGAGATGAGGACAAAAATCATACTTCAAGAACGGCAACAAAATGTGCAACAGTCACATCAACTAAATAAATTGGCTTTTAATTAGACTCAAAACCCGCTTACATAAAAACCAGGCCCATGCATGTGATACAAGCAGACAGCAGTATCCGCAAGCGGAAAAGCATCCTCGCGAGGGAGCATTTCTGCTCTGCATGCAACAAATGTAGTCCAGCAAGCCCAGGACTGTGACGAGCACAAGCTTGAGGTCACAGGTTGTGAGTAGATTCTTTGATTGTAATGAAATTAACAGAAAGCTTATTAAGCTTTTGTGGAAGATAATTATTTCCCGAATTTTCAGCGAAACCTTACAAGCAATGAGAATTTGGTTTGCAACATCTGATATCTGTCCACAATGAACACATAATCAAACTAATAAACATTATTAGCATTATTCAATTAAGCAGAAATCCACTTTCTGGAGTTAGTAAATGAAACGTCCAGTCACTTTAATTTACTATCAGTTGATTCTGGTCCCAGTCCAGTTTTCAGTTCAACAGTAATCATTTGCCTATTTCCAGAGAAAATCAAGTACTGCTTTGAGGACCAAATACAGAAATCTGCTGCTGGCAGTGTAGACAGTGTGAGGGATTGAGCATTAGACAAAGAGCTACTAGTGAGAGTAAGTTAGTCGTTTACAGTCTTGATCAGTGATGCCGTGTTGGGGGAGCATTTCCATCTTCCCAGTCCCTACCACTCCTTTACATCCCCTGTTCTGTCACTGTCCATTGCTTCTGTTGCAT
Organism: Maccullochella peelii; assembly: GCA_002120245.1. Lineage (NCBI taxonomy): Eukaryota > Metazoa > Chordata > Actinopteri > Centrarchiformes > Percichthyidae > Maccullochella > Maccullochella peelii. The sequence goes on along the minus strand of LKNJ01007714.1, from coordinate 5,272 downwards.
CTGCTGAAGCTTCCCTAAGCTAGGACTGTCAGTGAAGGTGGAGACCGGCACCACTTTATTATTGGCAGCTGGTGTAAACAATAAATAAAAGTTACATATGTACCTCCGGTTTTATGAATCATCTAGGTAACATGGCTAAAAGGCGTACAGTGTAGACAGTCTGTGAGTGAGTGAGTGAGTGAGTGAGTGAGTGAGTGAGTGAGTGTGTGTGTGTGTGTGTGTGTGTGTGTGTGTGTGTGTGTGTGTGTGTGTGCGTCTGGGTTTGAATACATTTTTTGAATTTGAGATAGCGTGTTCAAGCTAAAATGGAGCCTTAACTTGCTCTTTAAACTCTCTGTCCATATTGGGGGTAAAACAAAAAAAAATTGATGCATCACATTGATTTGAGGTTTAAAAGCCTACTGTTTTAAATGTTTGAATTGATGAGAGTCAAAGTTGTGAGTGTGACAGTGTTCTCAGTGAAACACTCTACTGACCAGGGCTGGACAGTATGACGGCTATATGCCACAAGACAATTATAGAAATGTGCTCATACTGTTTATTCTGAAGTAGCGCTCCTTTAATGTTTGTGGTTGTATTAGGCCATTGTGGGCAGGGACCACTTTTTGTCAGTATTGGATTTTAGGGTTTTTGCATCAACTTGTACCTTAATTTATCTGGTATTTGCTGAATTACTGAAAAAAAGATTTTATCATAGAGACTTATCTATAAACACCGCTTCCATTGAATTTCCAGAAAAAACTATTACACTAGCTGTGTTTTCTAAAAGGCCTTGAAGATAAATATTCCTTCAACTAGTGCCTTAAAGTAGTTAATGTTTAATTATTGATAACTGGCTTGGTTTAGTTGCTTTATGCAATTTATATCTGTAGAGCTCTTATACTATTTGTAAAAACAAACAAAAAGTCAAATCAAATCATGGGCAGAATGTTAGATTTGACGATAGACTGAATCTTTGCTCAAAGACATCAATCAGACGTAAGTTACACTTAATAGTTTGAAGCCATTCATACCTGCCATATCTGCCTGTGGTCGCTGATAGAGCATGGTGAACTCATCTGGGTAATTCTCCACCCAGTTCCAAAACGCCTGCAGAGAGAGAACAGCATACACAGCTGAACTATCCACTGACTATCCATCCATCCATTATCTATACCGCTTATCCTCAGAGGGTCGCGGGGGGACTGGAGCCTATCCCAGTTGACATTGGGCGAGAGGCAGGGTACACCCTGGACTGATCACCAGTCAATCACAGGGCTGACACATTGAGACACACAAACAAACATTCACACTCACAGTCACACCTACGGGCAATTTAGAATAATCAATTAACCTAACCTGCATATCTTTGGATGGTGGGAGGAAGCCGGAGTACCCGGAGAGAACCCAAGCGGACATGGGAAGAACATGCAAACTCCACACAGAAAGGCCCCAGCCGACCGGTGGGGTCAAACCGAGAACCCTCTTGCTGTGAGGCGACATCCACTGACTAACCACTGCTCAATGATTGTTGACATTTCAGTTATTCATTAGTATAGTACATATAAATCACTGAACTTATTGTGACTGTACACTACTACACAAGAGTCAAAGTTTTGTGAGAGCCATTCAAATGTTAAGTATTCTAGTTTGGGACAGAAACAGGCCGGTAGAAGTAGTACCTTCTCTAAACTGTTGATGACCGCTAGCTGGGCAGGCTTCTTGAGAGCTCTAAACTTCAGCACAGTTTCTGGAAGAAAACAAACAGCATTACAGCAAACACAAGAAAATGAACACATGCATCACAAAAACTGGTTCAACCTATCTATCTCTATCTCAATTTCATCATCATGTCTGGCTTTCACATGTAACAGATGAGGAATCAAGAACTCTTGAAGAAGCACTGACCCTAACAATGCCTGGGTGTCTTTACCTAATTTACAATCTCATAGAATTCTCAGTGGTCTACCCCCAGCTCTGAAAACTTACCTGACAAGGTCTGACAAGTCCAGCTCTGACAACTTATAATATAGAACTGAAAGCACCATGCAGTGTGGGATCCTTTAAGAAGTTCTGAGCCTGATAATGTAAACCAGTAAGAACATTAGAAGATAACCTTGTAGCAGCCTCTTCAGCTTGGAGCAGTCCACATTGATGTACTGCATCAGCTCTATGTCATGAACATCCACATTGTCCTCGGAGCACACCGTCAGCTCCTGTAACCTGAGGAGACACACAAAAGCACACGAGTTCTGCTTCATCTTTTTTTCCCACTTTAGTTTTTATTGATTTTCAACATTTATAAAGATATAGAACCAACAGATGAACATGTAAACAGACCAAAAAAAGGGGTTAAAAAAGAGGGGGTTTGCTTGGGAGTCACTCCTTCAGCAGTCCATCCATTCCCACAGTTTCATCAACTAAATCATTCGTCCTTTCTGTAGACTTGCCGTTTTGGCTCCTAAATAATGTCCATTTCTCCCACTTTTCTTCCATCTGTGCTTCCTATAAACTCAAACAATGTGTCAGTGGGTATGGGGGTCCACTTTACCCCATTTCCTTATGATAGCTTTTTTACTGGCTATTAACAGTATTTTGACCAGATACCTATCCCTTATTCGCACATTTTCTTTAGTAAAATTAAAATTACACAGATAGAGTACCATGTAACTCATAGTAATCATAGTGTTGTATACCATTTTCCAAAACATCAATAACTTGTGGCATTTCCAAAATATATGCGAGTGATCTGCATCTAGTACTGCACATTCTCTCTAGCATGGTAGATTTGCATTTGACCATTTACTCTTGACCTTGGGTGTGATAAAAAAAACAGACCAGGTTTTTCCAAGAGAATTCCCTCCATATCCATGAATTGGTGGATGTTTGATGGATTTTCCACATTTTGTCAATCCTCATCTGAGATTTTTATGTTGAACTCTGATTCCCATTTTTCTTTTATATATTTAGTTGAATGTTTATTTGTCATCAATTTTTGATATAGTGTAGATATAATTCAAATTTTTGTTCCTTTGTATGAGCTAATTATAATTTGGATCACACCATTCACTTCCACAGTGGGGTCTCTTTAGATTTCCTTATAGTATTCTCTTACAGTGCCTTGCGAAAGTATTCACCTCTTTGCCGTTTTTCCTATTTTGTTGTCTTGCATCCTGGAACTAAAATGGATTTTGGGGGGGGTTGTATCATTTGATTTACACAACATGCGCACAACTTTGAAGATGCAAAATATTTTTAATTGTGAAACAAACAAGAAATAAGTCAAAAAAATAGAAAACTTGAGTGCATAACTATTCACCCCCCTAAAGTCAATACTTTGTAGAGTCACCTTTTGCAGCAATTACAGCTGCAAGTCTCTTGGGGTATGTCTCTATGAGCTTGGCACATCTAGGCAAAACTGCTCCAGCTCTTTGAAGTTGGATGGATTTCGCTGGTGTACAGCAATCTTTAAGTCGTACCACAGATTTTCAATCGGGTTGAGATCTGGGCTTTGACTAGGCCATTCCAAGACATTCAGATTTCTCCCCTTGAACCACTCAAGTGTTGCTTTAGCAGTATGCTTAGAGTCATTGTCGTGCTGAAAGGCGAACCTCCGTCCCATTCTCAAATCTCTGGAAGACTGAAACAGGTTTTCTTCAAGAATTTCCCTGTATTTAGCGCCCTGCCTATTTAATGGTGCTCCGTGGGATGTTGAAAGTTTTTGATAACCCAACCCTGATCTATACTTCTCCAGAACTTTGTCCCTGACCTGTTTGGAGAGATCCTTGGTCTTCATGGTGCCACTTGCTTGGTGGTGCTTCAGAACAGGTGTATTTATTACTAAGATCATGTGACACTTAGATTGCACACATGTGGACTTTATTTCACTAATTGTGTGACTTCTGAAGGTAATTTGTAGCACCAGATCTTATTAAGGGGCTTCATAGTAAAGGGGGTGAATACATATGCAAACATCACTTTTCAGGGTTTTATTTTTTAGAATTTTAAAAAGTTATTTTTTTCATTTCACTTCACCAATTTGGACTATTTTGTGTAGGTCAATTACATAAAATAAAATATAAAATTCATTTAAATTACAGGTTGTAATACAACAAAATTGGAAAAACAGCAAGGGGCGTGAATACTTTTGCAAGATACTGTAGTTGTAGGTACCAACAGAATTCATGTTTACCCAAATCGTACTTATGGACAGCTGGAAACTCTCCAGCTGTCCATCCTTCTCTAAAGTGCACCATGCTGTGATTCCCTTGTTTACCCACTGTTTGAATCCTTTGTCGTACCTAGCCAGTTTAAAATTACTGTCAAATGCTACCCATTTTAGTGTATTTGTTTCTTTCTTTATCCTATCATTTTTGATTATTCTGAACCATCATTCTAGAGAAAACAACATAATTGAATGCATGTGGTTTTTAATTTTCATGTCTCTTTATCTCCAATGATGTTCTGGATTGGATATTCTCCAAACTCATTTTCCATTTTTTTCAGTGTGTCGCCGCCAAACAGGAAGTGCTTATTAAAGGGACTTTACATTGTCCAATCTGCTCCAAACTTCACATGTTACCTGACAATACTGGTCTGAAGGCATGCATATGCCAAAATTCACTGATAGTCAAAGCACCACCTATTGACATCAGGAAATGACAATCTCCACAGTAGACTCTCTGCTCTGCTGCGTGTTTGTGTGTAGGAGCTGAGCTCTGCCATCGGAAAAACATGCAGCGAGCAGAGATTCCAATTTTTAGCAATTCATCAAGTGGCGGATGCTGCACGCCCCGACATGCGGGAGGTGCTCGGGCCCGTCCATCGCTGCTTGCAGCTTTAATTCTTCTTCTTCTTCTTCTTCTTCTTCTTCTTCTTCTTCTTCTTNCGGCGTGGCCACTACGGGACCGCCATTTTCAGTGTGTCGCCGCCAAACAGGAAGTGCTTATTAAAGGTTAACCCGATCCACCTCAAACTTGGTCTTAGCAGTGCCATAAGCACTTGTTGATGCCTCACGTTGACAATTGTGAGTTTTCATCAAACGGCGTTTCCGTTACACACAGGAAGCAGTTCT
>LKNJ01007713.1:916-11358 GCA_002120245.1 Maccullochella peelii | reverse complement strand
CCCCCCCCCGATCAATAATAAACAACACTTCATCGTTGACCTTCTGAAACACCGCTCTCCTCTCATTGTTGCTTGTTCTGGAGCTTTCGACCAGATTACTGAACACAGCAAGTGGCCCTTTAGTGGCGAGCGTTGTGTCAAATACTACACGTTCGTTATTTCAACCAGAGCCGTGAAGTACCTGAAGGCAACACACGTCTTATGACCGTTAAGTCTCCGTAAAAGCAGCCATTTCATCACATCTTCTCCCCGGATCAACACATCCCAGATGCGCGATCGGACAGACGCACGCCGCCGGGAACAAAAATGTCCGTCGGTCGGGACAGTTGCCGAAGATGTTCGTTTACATTCAATGGCGTCCAAATCGAATGTAAACAGACAACATGTAATCTGTCACAGCGAGAATTTATGAGTCTGACCATTTTAACAGACCCTTTTACTGATGGCGTGCGTCAGGTGAGGCAGCAGCTGAGGCTCCGCCCCGCTTTATTTTGGAGACAAAGACAGCAGACAGGAAGTGACTCGCGTGCTGTTTGAAGTTTATCACCAGATGTTTGAACTAAACTGATCACTGATATCTTTAACATGCAGATAAAATCAGCCGACATTCACTCTTTTCATGTTTTAGCTCGTCGTTCATTTTCAAGCTCATCAGTCAGATTTTAGAACGATCCGGTTTCCCTTCACTTCTACCAACATAAAGAAGCGAACGTACAACAGAATCTGCGTCCCGTCACTGAAGTCACAGTTTAAACAGCCACCTGTGTTCGGGTGACGGTGGGCAGGAATGTGAAAGGACTTTTTATTCAAACTGCTAAAACATGAAAGAGCAGCAGCAGCTCAGGCTCTTTATATGTGGAGCCATGCTTTGCATCCAGCTCAGCCCGAGCACTCCTACGTGACAGAAGCGTTCAGGAACAGAGAGAGCGACCCAGCGGCAGGCAGCTCAGGTGAGTCACTCTGCTCAGCTCTTACCCTCACAGCATGGCATACTTCTCTGTCCACTCCCTGGCTAGTCTGTTATACCTGAGAGCGGGCAGCACGACACTCGGGTTAAAAACCTCCTCGCTGCTGCTTCAACAGTTTTAATGTGCAGCTTTCTAATTTAGGATCAATTAAAGTTTCCAGTTGCAGCCGGGACCGGACCACCAGCCGGGACAAACTATAAAAATACTAAATATTTGATCCGTTCATCTCGTTGACAGTTAATTTAGAGAATCCTGGAGCCAATCAGAGCGCGTCTCCACCACAGTAAAGTTAATCAAGATGAGAGATGATGAAGGTTTTAGCACCTGGTTTTATCTTTGAGTCATTTTATTTATTATTCTCCTTTGTGTTCTTGGTTGGTGCTTCAGGAGAAACTGAACTCATGAAAGATGAACTCTTCTCTCTCTCTGTACCTTCAAACTATAACTGTCCTCACTGAGCCTGGACCGTGTCTGTACACTATATAAAAAGGTTAAATCAATCAAATAATACAGTGTGCCATTTAAACATGTTTTTTTACTGCTGTAACTCACCTAACAGGGTCTGTTTTGTAGATACGGGCGATCTCTGGCACTAGCGGGTCGTCAGGGTTCGGGTCACATAACAGAGAACAAATGGACAAAAGGACTGTAGACAGAACAGAGGAACAGGGAGAAACATCAGCACGTTCATCCAACCACATAACATACATATATATATATATATATATATATATATATGCTGTATTTGTACGAGTTTAACAGAAGTCTGCGGTCAGTCAGGTTTGTATTGTGGACCATTAGCTGCACACTGTCACATCATCGTACGCATGTCTCACCTTTAGAGATAGTTAATGCTGGAGACCACTGTGATCTCAATATATCCAAGCAGATGCTGCCGTTACTGTTAATATTTGGGTGATAAATTCTCGTTGTGAAGGCGACCTGAAGGAGGAAGACAAACCGTGATCAGAGCAGCTTCCACACAAACACTTTCAAACTTACCAGGAGTCATTTCACGAACCTTCAAACTTTAAGAGCCCGTTACTGGCAACAAAACCTGGTTCTTTAGTTTTACTGCCCGTTCACAGGCAGAGCTGCATGTTGCAGCTTTTTCCTTTATTTTCATTGCCAAGGTTTGTTTACAGGTAAAAGCAGTTGGGACTAAAACTGAGACCCAAACCTGTTTTTTCTACAGCAGATCTGTAAAACAGCGCAGCACAGTACATGATGCTGCTCACAAAACAAACTGACATCTAGTTTCCATTTTAAGATCCTCTCAGGTTTATTAAATCATCCTTGTCTACTCTGCTGTTGCTCCAACTCTTTATCGGAGCTACATGATGTTAACTCTGAGGGAAAAGACTCTCTGAGACCCTGAAGACATCAGACACACGAGACGAGTGAGAGCAGCTGCTTACTGACCTTGGGTGGTTTGAAGGGATAATCTGTGGGGAAATGAATAGTCAGGAAAAATACTCCGCCCTGATAGGGACTGTCAGGCTGCAGCAGGAAACACAGAGAACACAGGTCACACTCATATTTACACAGCGTGACTGCTCACAATAGCCCACGTTACTGGGATAATAGCTGTTATGTAGCTACATAGACCGGTTGGTGGAGACGGCTGCCAGGAGAAGAAGAAGCCCCGATTAGCCTCTCTGAACGTATCCTGCTTTTGTAGTTTACAACATTCAGACGAAGCAGCTAAACAACACATCTTTAATACATACATTAACCTCTTTAACGACATTACTGTCTTTCAGGTGACTGGAAAGCCGGCACTCTTGTGGATTCAGTGAGCCCAACTGTCTTCATGTGTGATGAGGTTAGTCCCCATAGTAGTGAGACCATGTTTTGAAACTTGACCTCACTGTATAAAATGAGCAATTGTGACCTGCAGGATGATCGCAGCCTCATGAAACTGTACAGCCACACACCTGAGACCTGGAGCATTCGGAGGATGTGAGACTATAGACCCAGGTATATTGACAATAAGTGAGTTTCTGAGCAATTTCCAGAACAGAAGTGCTCGCCGTCCAATCGCTGAAAAATGCAATTCTTACAGAAATCTTCAAATAGCAAAAGTTTTTGATACTAAATCACAGCATGAATTTTTTAATGGTGTTCCTCATGGTCTTGGCGTCTTAATGTGGCATTTTGGAGGGATTTTTGACAATTTTTATCAATTCCCAAGTGGTCAAAAAGGGTTAAATTGTGCACCAAATCTGTGTAATAAATGGTAAAAAACTGTTGCAACAACTTATGAGAACGGCCATCATAACGTCCGAAGCCCTTAAACACTGAACCTTCACAATGACCACGTGATTCCAAACATTTAGTAACGCTGCCGTCTGCATGAAGCTGCCGAACTACAGAGCAGTTCTGTTTGGAAATAGGCAGTTTATTTTACTGATTTAATATTTCAGAATAAAAATGTATAAAAAAGTTATTAAAAAAGCAAAGCACTGCATAAAGACAATAAAAGGATTAAATGTAACCGTGTTATACGTTAACTGCGTCTCTGATACTTACAGGCCCCATAATAGTAGCTTGCCAATGAAACACTGGAAAAAGGAGAAAAAGAGGGTTAATAAAGCACATTTACTGCGTGTCAGGAGTCCACTGTTTATATGTGTGAGAAGAATCATCTTACTGTCCTCCCCGACGGGCCCGGCAGAGCACTGAGCCGGAGGATCTCTGGACAGATCGGTTAGTTCCTGGAGACCCAGAGAGGAAGAGGAGGAGAGAGACGGAGGAAGAAAGATGAAGAAAAGGAGAAAAAGTACAAAGATGGAAGAAGAGGAAATAAAACAAAAGACATGTTCTGATTAGGATCCCCTTTGGCACATCAACAAAATGAAGTTCCATCAACTTGGATTTAAACATTTTTAATGTCAACTAGTCTGGAAAATAAGGGACTTCATCACAGGATAAAGCTGCAGCTGGTCCGAATCAGCTCATCAGTCTGTAAACTTGGTTCTTTTCACACAGAGAACCAAAATGCATCACTACAAACCAGGTGACAACGTTCTCTCTGCTTATTGGTCAGATATGTCTGGGGAGGCGGGAGCAAGACAGTAAATACTGTTCTGGACTAGTACACTATAGAACTGTACCAGCAGAACTGTTCCAGTAGAACGCTGAGTGCATGTCGAGGAAACGTCTTGAAAATACTAAAGAGTCCAGTTTGTTTGGGAACGGACCGAGACCACCTCCTCTAAAGGGTCTCGGTGCAGTTGTTTTGGTTCACACCTGCCCAAACGAACAGCACTAACCGGGCAAACGCACCAGGGTCCGATTCAACCTAACCAAAGCAGGCTGGTGTGGCGACGCCCTGAGAAATGTTTGTCAGGTTTGTCTGCTGCGGTTTGGTATTTTGCATCAACAGCCAGGGGTCTCACTCTCACACTCACACTCACACACACACACACACACACACACACACACACACACACACACACACACACGAACAAGGCAGCTGATCTAATCTAACAAAGGGTCACCTGTTTGATTTTCATGTTGACTAACAGGTTATTGATATGTTATTGATAACATATTAGAGTTCTGTGCATGGATTACTTTTGGAGAATTGACCAAATAGCATTAAAGCCAAGTCTGAATTTTTTTTTTAGCTTAATTGAAATTTAAGGTTATTTTCATGCTATGTTGTTTTTTTTAAACCTTAAAACCCCTTACAACACATTAACATATTACAGTCTATTAGTTATCCTCTTAAAATCCCATTAAATGATGCTTAATGGTAAATTAGTCATGTTTTAGTAATGAGTTGAGGACTTTACAGAGACCAGGTCTTCCTCAGCTGTCTGTTGTCAAACGAGGCTCCTCTGAGATCTGAACAGTGTCCAGATCCTCCCGTCATTCCTCCACGTTTGTTTAGCAGCACGTAGAAGAAGAAGAAGAAGAAAAGCCGGTCGGGCCGCACGAAGAAGCTCCATGTGTCAGATGTGACAGATACCGCGTGGAGCCCCACCTCCTCCGTCAACACACCGTGTTTTCTGTCTGTTCATCTGCTTCATTGTGGAACAGCAAACATCACGTCACAGATCAGCTGCGTCCTGTCCTGCTGAGGAATTAACACGACAGCTGTTTCCAAAGCTACGAGTGGGACGTCTGCGCAAAACCAAGCGGGAGCACATCCGAGACGTGACTTCCTGTGACGGACAGGAAACATTTGGGCTTTGTGGTGTTTCTTCCAACTTTTCTCTGTCAGAAATTCAGCAGTGAGCGTTTGACCAATAAACTCCATCAGTGAGCTCGAAGGCGAAGCACCAACTGCCATCGTTTAACATCTAATTTCACGAAGCTCCCTCAAACACACTGAACAAAATTTATTTTGTTAAGAAGGATGAAAAGCAACATGTCATCAACTAAATGATCCTGAGCGTCCTACATGTTGTCACAAACAGGTGATCGCAGAGCAGGAAGGTTTCCTCCCGTCAGCAGCAGCATGTTCAGTTGTCACATCAGTAAATCTGATGTGGAAGCTAAAGACACGTAGATGCTGCCCTGTTGGTCCGCCGACGCCGACCACAGATCTGCAGCTGTGAGCTGACAGACACATTTTGTCTATGTGGTATTAGGTCAGCCAATGAGAGGCCTGGATGAGCATCCTGGCCCAAAACAAAAAGGCAGAAGTGGAAATTGGAGGATTTTGCAGACGTGGTTTATGTAAGCAAAATATAAGGAGACCCCCAAGACTTGAAATGTGTTGAAACCACCACCAGAGAGATTATATTGTGTTCCACTTTCTCCGTCCTCTGTGAAGACGGTGGGTTTGCTTTAATCCAACATGGCAGAGCTGGAAAACAGCCACTAACTGTGGCAGTTACTGTTGTCAGCTTACTGGATAAACTTGGCAGGAACTGAATCAAATTATAAATATCACAGAGATCAGCTCCAGCCACAATCCTGATGAAGTACATCAACACTTATTTCCAGCAGGAAAATATGTCGACATGATCTTGTTTACTTCTAGAAAACTGTTTTAATCCTGTTTCATGCTACAGGTTTCGCTCCTGGAAATTCTGAGCAGCAGCTAACTTTAAAATCTAGCAGCCATTTTGATTTCGAGTGCTGCAAACAACTGTTTGACTTGGATTCTTTCAGTGAATCACAAATGTGGTTCGATTCGATAAGATATTCTAGAGCTGCAACAGTTGGTGATTAATCACCAACTATTTTGATAATCAATCCATCGTTTCAGTCATTTTTCAAGCATAAATGCCAAATATTTGATGGTTCTAGGTTCTCAAATGGGAGGATTTTCTGATTTTCTCTGTTTTCTATCAAACTAAACTGAACACCTTTGGGTTTTGGACTGTTGGTCGGACAAAACAAGACATTTAAACGACATCACTTTGGACTTTTTTCACTATTCTTGACATTTTATAGACCAAATAATTAATTGGAAAAACATTTCAGAGATTTGTAAATAAGAAAATAATTATAACTGCAGCTCTACATTACTACAAAAGGAGACATTTATTTTGAAGGCCAAGCGTTGGCCTGAAGCAACAGCACGAAGTTTGATCTCTCGTGTGAATGCAGCATTAAAAACACACCAAGACACACGGGCCATTATTGACGGGTAAGCAGCAGGTCTATTTTTACTGTGCGAGGCGTGCGGACAGAAGAGTCGGGAGGCCAGATCAGGACAGAAGAGCGCAGGCAGGGCTGCTTACAGGACCCGGAGTTTGTATTTCCAGCCTGCAGGTCTCCCAGAAGCCAAACTGGCCGTGTGTGTTGGTATGTGACACACAGGCTCGGCGCACACAGCTCATCTTTCAGGTTTGACTGAGTTTGGGAGGCGAGAAAACGGTCTGGAATTCAGACACTGAAGCAGCTGGGAGAACAGACACTACCCTGGTTTAAAAGTACACATACTGATCTGTCTTTTCAAATGTGGATCCGCAGTAAACAGTCTCTTCATGCTCCTCTTCTGGGAGCACAGGACATGTCATGATGCCCCCCCAACTTAAATATTTAGCAACCAAGGTCAAGGTGAACAGTATTTCATTTTAAAAAACATAATCAAGAACATGAACTTCTACATTCTTTTCACCTACATGAGCTTCTGTTGTGCAAATATAAAAAGGAAGTTTTTAGACATTAAAACACATCCTGCCACACAGAAAGTGAAACAGTAAAATAAGCTTCGTAATATTTTCTTGACTTTGTAATATACTGACATGATTACCTTTCGAAACCCGTCTCTTTTAGGTATCGTACAGCTGTTGACTTCACACACCACAAAACTTTGAGTACTCGCTGAATTTTGTCCACACTAGTATAATATGCAAATTAAAATACAACAAAAAGCATCTTGTGACTCCTAAATGGGTCAGAAACACTTCAAACTACCCTGACAGCCCACTGAACCATTGGTAAAATATCAATCTAAAAACGGTTGCAACTACTATTTTCAATATTTAATTATTCAATTTATAAAATAATCGATTAGTCTGTCTGTAAAATCTCGCTGAAATGGGGAAAAATGCCAATGACAGTTTCCCAGAGTCCAACGTGACGTCTTCAGATATCTTGTTATGTTCGACCAAAGAAAAGCAGCAAACCATCACATTTCAGAAGCTGGAATAAGAAAAATTACCGAAACTGTTCAATTAGTTTTTTGTCCATCGACTTATTGATTTGATTTTGCTTGATGACAACCAGCCACTAATGTGTCAGTTAGAAGAACAATACGATAAATAATAATGATAATAACCTGTCAGTTAGCAGAGGTCTTGTCTTGTTAGTCTATACTTAGATCAGATTCTGCCTGATATAAAATATAATTTTACCCTCTAATTCTAGACTATGTTCTGCACAGCTGATTGTGAGGACAACTTAAGAAATAAAATAAACACTAAATGCCTAAAGTTACAGACATGTTATTATATACTTATATATACGTATTCAGCAACGTAAGGTATCCAAGTGTACCGTTTTGATACCGGTCCCATTTTGTACCAAGTAAATACAAGATAATATTGACTGTAAACTTCAGGATGAAAACACCTGAGACTGAAACTGACAACCGAAAGCTGAACGTGGACAAAACAAAAGCCGGTGTCAGTGAAATATCTGTTGGTTCCAGTTATTTTAATGGCCATGAGTGACAGTAACGTACAGTACATTTCAGATTACAGGCCTGTGTGAGAGTGAAGCTAAAGCTAACATCAGGTCAGTAAACTGAACCATTGTTTCATGTCAAACCTTGCAGACCGCCGCGGGGGGGGCGGAGGTTTCTGTCAAATACCTTCCTCAAGTACCGCTGATACACGTAAACACAACACGCAGAAAATAACTTACAGTTTCCCTTTCGAGCTCACATATCAAACCAAACCAGAGCCACAATTTAACGGCTTCTTCTGTCAAATGTTGTGTCATCGGCAGCAGCTGGTTCAGTGTGGAAAACAAGCTAACGCTGCTAGCTAACAAGCTAAAGGCACACAAACATCAGTAGAAAAGATATACACGTCAGACTGGTTATAATTAAATAATTAAAGGGTAGTTCGTTACCTTGGAAATTCGCTTTAAAGCCATTGTGTCTGCGCGAAGGGACCGGCTGTCGAGGAGAAGGTGGAGGAGGAGGAGGAGGGCAGGCCAGTTAGGTGACGCTAACTAACTAGCATCTAGGACTTTGCTAGCTTTTGTGGCTGGCTTGAGGCGCTAAGCTAGCTAGCTATGCTACACATACGCCGGTAAAACTACAACTGTTTTTCTTAAATCTTGTCTTTTTCACCGTGTACAGCTCAGTCTGGAGACTGACTCTCCAGCAGGTCAGCCCTGACTTCAGGCTGACACTCGAATAAAGGACCGGACCGACCGCAGCAGCTCAAAATGTCTTCCGTTTCACACAGAGCAGCTGTCAGAGAACCGGGAGAAGGAGGTCTCACTCCGACTCTGCTTCAAGTCACCCCAAAACGCCACCTAACAACATGGTGGCAGGAACAGCCTCAGTTGTGGTTGTGAGGAGAGAAAAAAAAAAAAAAAAAGTCAAAATATTTTCGAGAAATGTATCATCAAGAAAAATGATGTCATACTGCAAGATAAAGTATAGTATATTCATAATATATAGTAATAATATTACAAATACAAGAAAAAGTAATTTTTTAATGAGAATAACGTCGTAATTCTATGGCAAAAAGTCATTATATGTCATAATATTACAAGTTTATTTTAATAGTCAGGTTAGGTTTAAAGCTGTTTGTCAAAGGTAAAAAAAGTCCCATAACAAGGAGAAGAAGAAGAAGAAGAAGAAGAAGAGGGAGCATCTGATTGGACAGGCTCTAACCAATGGCCTGAGGATAAAACGTTTCTGCAGGTAACTAATTGGTTCGAAACACCACCAAGTAGCGTTACTGACGTTACTGCGCTTCAATGCCGAACAGTGGTAAGCAATTTAAGCATTTTATGATTTATAAGAGCTGATATGAGTAAAATTATCGGTTAATTCATATTCTGATTGAAGATATAACTCGCTTTTGTAACTAGCTACCACCAAAATACAGAGGGACCGCTGCTAGCTAATGTTCGCTAACTAGCGTAAAAAACATTAGCTATCGTTATGGCTTATCGTTAGCAAAATGCTAACAACACAAAACCTTTAGCATAACGTTAGCCACCAGCTAACGTTAGCAGTGTGTGTCAGATATGTGAAACTAAATACATTTACTCAAGTACCTAAGTACAGTTTGAGGTAGGCCTACTTGTACTTTAGCTACTTGAGTGTTTCTTTTTTGGATTAATCGTTTAGTCTATAATCAAAGTTCAAACAACAGTGAAAATCCTCCACTTTGAGAGGCAGGAAGCAGAGAGTGTGGCGTTTTATTCACTATGTTTGCTTGAGAAATGACTGAAACGATTGATCGGTTACCAAAATAGAAAATGTTAAATGAGTAGTCAACTAATCGTTTTTTCATATTCTATCTATCTATCTATCTATCTATCTATCTATCTATCTATCTATCTATATACTCGTATACTCTTAAACTCGTACAAATACAGCGTTTTTTATATATATATATATGTATGTATGTATGTATGTATNTGTATATGTGTATATATATGTATATGTGTATATATATGTATATGTGTATATATATGTATATGTGTATATATATGTATATGTGTATATATATGTATATGTGTATATATATGTATATGTGTATATATATATATGTATATGTCTGTGTGTATATATATGTATGTGTATATATATGTATGTATATGTATATATATGTATGTATATGTATGTATGTGTATGTATGTGTGTATGTGTATATATGTATGTGTATGTATGTGTATATATGTATGTGTATGTATGTGTATATATGTATGTGTATGTATGTGTATATGCATATGTATGTGTATGTATGTGTATATGCATATGTATGTGTATATATGTGTATATGCATATGTATGTGTATATATGCATATGTGTGTATGCAT
>LKNJ01007712.1:0-15182 GCA_002120245.1 Maccullochella peelii | reverse complement strand
TGCGCTCCCAGAATGCAGGGTTCTTTGTGGTTCCTAGAGTCTCTAAAAGTAGAATGGGAGCCAGAGCCTTCAGCTATCCACCTCTTCTTCTGTGGAACCAGCTTCCCATTTGTGTATGGGAGGCAGACCCCCTCCTCACATTTAAGAGTCAGGTGACCCCTTAGTTATGCTGCTATAGGCCTAGACTGCCGGGAGACTTCCCATGATGCACTGAGCTCTTCTCTCCTCCTCTCCCTCTCCATCTGTACGTACTCTTATCACATTAATACTTGTTATTAACTCAACTGCTTCCCTTCTCTCCTCTTTCTATCTATCCTTCTGTTGCTCTCTCTCCTCTTTCTCGCTTTCCTTCTGTTGCTTTCTCCGAGTGTTTCTGCTTCCGGAGCTGTGGAGTCTGGATCTGTGGTTGCAGAGCTGCGGAGTCTGGATCGGTGGTTGCGGAGCTGTGATCTGTGGTTGCGGAGCTGTGGAGTCGTGATCTGTGGTTGTGGAGCTGCGGAGCCTGGACCTGTGGTGCGGGCCACCTGCTGCCCCCGTGTTGCTGCTCGGCAACCGCTGCTGCTACTGTTGCTTTTGGACTTATCATTACTACTACCATATTGCTATTAGTATTACTTGTATTAACATTAATACTATTTCCACTACAGTTGCTTTACATCTGTATGTAGAACTGAACTGTGCTGTGCTACTGCATGTTCGCTTTCCTCATGCTCTCTCTCTCTCTATCTCTCCCTCCCCTCTCTCTCAACCCAACCGGTCGAGGCAGATGAACGCCCACCCAGAACCTGGTTGTACTCGAGGTTTCTGCCTGTTAAAAGGGAGTCTTTCCTTGCCGCTGTTGCTTGCGCTTGCTCTTGGTGGGAATTGTTGGGTCTCTGTAAACATGAGGAGTCGATCTAGACCTGCTCTTTATGAAAAAGTGCCCTGAGACAACTTCGTTATGATATGGTGCTATATAACTAAAACTGAATTGAATTGAGTCGGTTCATAATGTAGGACTGTAGTGAAAGAGCAACAAGGGCAACTACTGGAAGGGACTGTGTTGTACAATACAGACATAGCAAGTTTGGGCTAACAGTCTTCTCAGTCAGAGCCACCCACTACTGGATAGAATTCCTACTGAAATAAGAGAGACCAGCACTTATCCAAACTTCAAACATAAACTTAAGAGATGGCTTAAAGCAAACCAAACCTGCAATCATGAGCTGTTTTAAATTTCATCATTGTCAATCACATTCTTTTACCTGCTCTCTGTGCAATTTTGCAGTGGGGATACTTCCATACTGCACATGTATTTTACTGTATTGTTTTGTAATTTACTGCATAATTCTGTGTTGTATTGTGTTGTACTTATTGTAAGAATAAAAGTACAACACAGTACAATACAATGTGTTGACAACAGTAGGCCACCATAGTGTAACAACCTGCCCAGGGACTACAGATGAAAATTAGCTTACCAGCTACCTCTGGCACATTGACATTAAAGTGTAAACTGAAATGTTGATTAATGTGCACTGTCCCTGGTAAATAAATAAAAAATTAAGATAAATAGTGGGCATATTCTCATATTTGCATATTATATGGTGTGCATATTTTCACCACGTTCTTTTTTAAAAATAAATACCAGATCTCTATTAATTACAGTGGCCTGAAGGACAAAACACCACAACATTTCAGATTACGGAAAGGGGGGGACAGCGCTTCTTGTTTGTGATTGGACCGAACCCGAAGTCAATTCAGAGTTTATTCAATGCAGTGCTAGATTGGATCAACCGGAGAGACATTTTAGAACGTCACAGGGAAAAGTTGTAGTGGTGTGATCTGACCCGTCTCTGCTCGACTCAAGCCAGCTGATGGCACTGCCTGCGACTCAGCTTGAAGAGTCGCTAGTGGCTGGTTTTAGAATGTAAGGCACATTGCCTGTCTGAACAGCCAATCAGCTCGTAGCGCCGGTCATCTCGACCCGCTCGTTGTTTTGTTTTCGCCGTTTATCAATACTAGAAATGCAACTATAGCAAGTAATTCACTATCTTCACTCATATTTTAAGACACTACAAATTATGTCCAGTTACAAAAAAGCCAGTAGTTAGAATGGAAGTACAGTCGTTGCTATGGAAACGATACACCCACTGGCAAGTTTCAGAAGGTTGCAGACCGGCACATCGCTAGTAGAAGTAGTAGTAGTAGTAGAACACGTTACTTGGTTCATGGTTGTAAATAGAACTTTTGGCCATAATTCCATTTCCCCCCATTGTAGCAATCCACTACCGTAATAAATTCCTAGTTTATATTTGGAACATAGGCATGAATTATTTTTGTGCCTGTGCATCCTTTAAACATCTGGCCCCTGAGATTTACACAATATTGACAAACAACCAATGGAGCTCCACCAAGACATCATTAAAACGTTGTCAGGGTAAATAACAAGGCAATGAATGAGGTGTGTGGGAACAGATGTGCAGGTTTATGTGTATAACTCAACCACCTCACCTCTGTCAAATTAAATAGAAAAAGCAGTGTGCTCTCTTTGCGAGTCTTCAAACTGAATAGAGGGAGCTGCAGTCTATAAACCACCACTGCCAACATACATACACACACGGACCACGCACGCTAGAGGCCATGTTGGTCTACCGAGTATGCTTCTCATTTAAAAAATAGCCCGGGCACTATAATAAAAGGTAATTGGTTGAGGGGGAGGGTGTGTGGGGCGGAAGAGCAGGAGCCAACGCATCGTATTTGTAATTGCTCAATGTGCAGCCACAGAACGAGACTTTTCCAATATTAAACACTCTCGGCAGCAGAGGATGATGATAATAATAATAATAAGAACAGAACAGCGGGCTTTAATAATGATGAATAGCAGCGTGAATTAAAGACGGCCACAGATGGTTAAATGGTTTTCAGGTCAGAGAGAGTGGGAGGAGAGGGACACACTGTACACCTAAAAACTCTCAGCTTCTCTTTTACCTTCAATATCCTGCTGAGTTTAATTTTAGTGTAGCTTTGTGATGCCACAGATAAATCTACCAATATACACACACTTTGCCATTTGAATACAAAAAGGCTAAGTGTTCAGTAAAATGCAGGAATGGAAATTATTGGAAAAGGTCTGGATCATCACTTTTGTATGCTGCAAAGTCAAATAAAATAAATAAATAAATAAAAGTATGCATGAGATAAAGTAGGCCTATTTGTCTGCCTACATGCAGCATTTTTATAGTTCAGTTTGATGCATGTATTTTACACACCACACACATATGCATACATGTATGAAGTAGTTAAGTCTAGCATACACTCTACCTGTGTCTGTATATCATCTACGGTTTGAGTGCTGCTGGAATGAGTCCTAAAACCCTAAAATGAGTTAGCATTTTTGCACTTTCGGTTCCCTTGTCTGGAATTCAATGGGTTTCTGAATGTGTTTTTGGTTAGATACCTGAAATAAGGTCTGTGGTTAACACATAGAGGAGACATTTTGTTCTCCAACATAAAATACGTCAGTAAATATCCCACTTGTGAATTTTGAAAAAGGCAGTTGCTAAGTGGCTAAATGAGACTACGGAGGTTGTCGGGGACATTAAATGTCATCACGCCGAACATAAAATAGTTTGTAAGAGCATGAGTATAAACCCAACGAGGCTGTAAAGTCGGACGAGTGAGTAGATGAGTTTCTAACTATTCTAGCGATTTGCATTTACCCTTCAAAAATCATAAGTGGTTATTTATAAAATGTATAATAAAAGTATCATAAACTTGTGTTTGCCGCAGAGCTAAATTTTCTGCAAAATATTAGCGTCTAATAACCATGTAAACACTTGATTTGATCCTTTCTCGCTGGTTGGAACTCCCGAATTTCCCAGAAACTTGGCGGTAGCAAAACTACACTGCTCTGGAGCCTTTCGACCACCCAGGCGTTACAGCCACAAATAACAAATTGTTCAAACAAGTGTTTGAAAAGATGAATGAAGCCAAAAACAACCCTTCTTCTTCTGTTTTATTTCTGGCAGATTAGACGCTTCACAGCCGGCAGAGCCACTGTGCGCATGTCAAGAGTTCTGTTCTGATTAAATGCTTTGGGGCATGTAAACGCACATGTTTTTGGATCCCTTTATATAGTGTGCATGTAAACAGTTAAGTTCTCTAATCAGAATGATTTCAATCGGGTTGAAGAAATATGGCAAGAGGAATAAGATTCACTCAATTTCTAGTTTATTATTAGTAGTAGTAGTAGTATACTGACAGGTGTTTGTTATTTAGTCCACACCATTTATATCAGTGTGTGTGTGTGTGTGTGTGTGTGTGTGTGTAGGCTAACAGAAACACCTCTCTGTGTAATGCAATACAGCACCACAAACTGCAGCCTCCAAATTGACTATAAAATTAAATCAACACCTCTCTAAAACAGTTTCAACAAAAACTGACGATTAGAACCTTCATGAAGGGAGGATTTATTGCAGGACTACTGGCTTGGACTGAATTAGTTTTAGCTAGGTGGACCTAATAAACTGGAATCCGAGTGTATATTAGGGTTTGATACACAATACTTCTTAGGAGAACAATTCAGTGTTGGTTTGGCTCTGCACATGGGATTTGTTGACAGTAAGAAAAATATAGACTATCACCAGGCTTATCATCATAACAATGAACATACTGTATCCACTTTTCAGTGATAGTTCTCAAGTGGAAGACACCTCTTTGTTCATGCTATAAATTCAGAGAGCTGCCTAAATCCTGTCTACACCTGACTTTTGTTTATATAGTGCCATTCACCATATTCACACGGCGGCCATTTTCCTCTGACATCACGCTCAGGGTGGGAAGCTCAAATACTGTAATCGAAAGGATGTCATATTGCTGTGTTCCAGGTTGCAAGTCATATAAACATAGGGAATCTGACAAATCGTTATCATTTCACCACTTCCTGATTGATCAGCAACTGAGAAGACAATGGATAGTGAAAATCCGGAGGGACATTGGGCCATATTTCAAGGTAAAACAACTTTTGATAACCCATTAGCAACCATTAGACAACAGCTACTGTTAGCATTCAACCACTTCCTAGCTAACATTAACGTACCGTTTGATAGTGTTAACGTTACGATAGGAAAAGCGTATAATGCACATCTTGGACACATTTATTTAAGCCTGAAAGTAAAACACACTGGATATAATCAAGCTTGCAATGTAACATTAACTTGCTTCCAGACTCTGACATTTAATACCTTGCGACATGAAACCTATCAGAAAAGACTATAATAACGCCATTCATTGAACAACAAACAAACAATGAAAGGTTAAGTTAGCCGTGATGCACTTGCTCCACGGTCATAGTACTGTATTATTGATGCTGGTTGATCATAAAACCATATAATGTTAGTTACTTTTTAACGTTTGCACAAGCCAATGGATTGATTTGTCATCTGACAACTTTAGTAGTGCTAACATTGATATTATTATTGATGATTGCTAATGTTAATTACTGGGAAGTGAAGTGGTTTTGTTGACTTTTTTATGTTAAACGCAAACTTCATGTGTGCTTGCCTAACATGACAGTGTTACCGGTGCGGACCGGCCAGGCGGGTCTTACCTTCAACATCGTGGATGAGGACAAAATGTTCACTTGCTGCCTAATACACCGATCAGCCATAATGTTACTACCACTGACAGGTGAAGTGAATAACATTGATGATCTCGTTACAATGGCACCTGTCAGTGGGGGGGGGATATATTAGGCAGCAAGTCAACATTTTGTCCTCGAAGTTGATGTGTTGGAAGCAGGAAAAATGGGCAAGCGTAAGGATGTGAGCGACTTTGACAAGGGCCAAATTGTGATGGCAGACGACTGGGTCAGAGCATCTCCAAAACTCTTGTGAGGTGTTCCCGGTCTGCAGTGGTCAGTACCTACCAAAAGTGATCCAAGGCTGGCCCGTGTGGTCCAATCCAACAGAAGAGCTACTGTAGCTCAAATTGCTGAAAAAGTGAATACTGGTTTTGATAGAAAGGTGTCAGAACACAGTGCATCACAGTTTGTTGCGTATGGGGCTGTGTAGTCGCAGACCGGTCAGGGTGCCCATGCTGATGTAATGTTATGGCTGATCAGTGTACATTATTCACATAAATAAAATTATTACGCGTGATCTACCTTGCTTCCCAGAGACTTTCAGTGAATGAAGCTGGTTCAAGTGTTATCACATTGCTTAAATGTAAATTTGTGATAACAGTTTGTAGGCCATGTGATAACAGGAGGTGGTGAGGGTAAGCCCTGTGTGTTCAAAGTTGATCTCTGGCTTTGGATGCGAATGTTGTCCTTGATCTGCTGGTGATAACTTTGATCCCTTCCCAGTCGATGCTGTGAGCGGTTTTGGTCACAGACAGTGACAGTGGATGTCTGCTTCCAGATATGCGCTGAGACTCTTGTCCAGGTTCGTCGTCAAGGAGGACATTCACATCCAAAGCCAGACATCACCTTTGAACACACAGGGCTTACCACCATCATCCCACCCCAAATATACAATCACTTATCATGTGACCTAAATTCCACACACTGAGCCAACTCCATTCACTGAATTAAGACTTATATTTGTTCAACAGCTCAGAGCTTAGAACCTAAGTTAAGTAACACATTTAGTTTCATTAATAAATCTGTCGATTTTAAGATTAATCGCTGAACTGTTCATTATTACACAATAGTAAAGAAATGCCACTCCCAATTTCAAGAGCCAAAGATATTACATTGACATAAAAACTGAAAAAGAGCAGCAAATCCTCACATTTGAGAAGATGGACTTAGTCATTAATCTCGTAATTCTTTCAACAATAGTTGGCTTGGCTTAAATTGTACATTTTAAAATATTATGAGATTTCTTTTCAAGGTATTCTTCATTCCTTTCTAGTAAAAGTACACTGCTAGTGTAGACTTACTTCACAGTAAGAGCAAACACACACACAGACCATATGATGCTCTGTTCATTGGTTGTTGCTATATATCAGGCGTTTACAAAAAGATTTGACACCAGCATCGCGTTTTCTCAAGGGGAAACCAAACATTCCTAATATTGGTGAAGGGCAAAGCCTGAAGACATTTACAAAACAATTTTAACCATCTGCCACCTTCAAATAACATCATCAGGTAAGACTGAAGTCATAGATCATTTTAACAACAGAAAGTAGTCAATCTCATAATTGATATATTCCAAGGGTTACCACATATTTCTCATTAAATGACTTACATCCAAATGTCCTCTTTCCAGTTTTGCACGGGGTAATTTAATTCTGCTGTTAGGCTCCAAGTACAATTTGCGTAATTACATTCTAAAATTAAAAAAGCACATGGATTATTATTAACAGACAGATTCATGAATAACAGGGTGGTGAACAATAATTCAGTTACTAAAAGCTTAGCCTTCCACTGACTGTACAAACTTAACAGTTTAGTTTAAGTTAGCCAGCCATTTGCAAACCAGATGACTGGGTTATAGCATCAATACAAAGTGTGACATACACTCAGTTTTATCTAGGTGTACCTAATAAACTGGAAACTTAAGGCAGTCTACAACACCCCTGCATTAAATCCTCTTTAAGATTATAATGTTCAGTTAGTGTTATGTTGATGTCAAAGTATGGTAAATGGACTTTTACTTATATAGTGCTTTTCAACCGTTGAAACGGTTCCCAAAGCGCTGTACAGCAATCTAAGCTTTTTTAACAGTAGTCTAATTCACCCAATCACACACACATTCACACACCAATGGGGACACAGCTGCCATGCTGGCCTCCACCGGGGGCAACTTAGAGTTCAGTGTCTTGCCCAAGGACACTTCGACATGTGGACAGGAGGAGCCGGGATCGAACTACCAACCCTAGGGTTGATGGACAACTGCACTACCCTCTGTACCACAGCCGCCCTAATACTTAAAGGGCTTAATACTTAATTAATAATTAAAACATGATTTTAAATCGCGTCTGTTGTCAGAAAAATGAATAATGTTCCCTTAGCATGTATGCTTACATGCTACTTCACTGCTACAGTTCAAGTGTGACTTTAATTTAAATGAAATTTTACAAAAAATGTTTGGAAACTGCAACTTTTATACATCTCTACTACCATGAAATGTTTACAGACAAAACCTGCAAGGCAGTACTCTGTATTGTTTTGATGTGGGATCTATGACACATTACACTTGATATAAACAATCTCTCATCCTATCTCAAGTCGCGCGCTTCCCGCCGTTAAAGTTGAATTCGCTCGTGCAGTAACAGTTACTTGGTAGGACATTTAAAGTTACGTTACTATACTAAGCTTAACATAAACTGTCAGGTTTACTCTCAAACATCTAGCTATTAACTAGCAAAAATATACAAAAAATGTTTGCTTATGTCAAATACATAGATGACGGGGGTAAAGAAATCATCCCAATATCATACATTAAGGATTTTGACATCAATTCTGATGAAAGTAAAATTTACTGGGTGTGCTGGCAAGAGAATTTCTTCAAAGGTCAAATATTGTTCCTGAAGGGTGAGTTGATAGCTCAAATAATTCGTTAATAGCTTTAATGTGGTTAAATGGCAAACTTGGATACGTTTAGCTTAGCTAGTGACGTTTAGCTAGCGAGTTTTGGCTAACGTGCTAGCAACACTAGCTAGTGAGCCATTTAGCTAGTTAAGTGTTTGAAGCTAGCTCTGCTGAGTTCAATATTTTTTCCCCTGCGACAGATGCAATGGCTCAGACAACTATTAGTATTGCATGACATATATAGCAGGTGCATTCAAATACTTACATCCAGTGTTATTTATATTCCAGAGACAAAAGAAGCAATCGAGGAGGAACTTTCCAAGGGGAAACGTGTCCGTGTCAGGAAACTGAAGGAGTCATCCCCCGTACCGCCCCCCACCGAGAAAGAGGACGCCAAGATAAAAAATGTTAACTACATTTCGAATGGTGTTAGCTAACGTACTCGTTGCCAGTGGATATATGTATGTATGTATGTATGTATGTATATATATATATATATATATGAAAAAAACAATATTAAAAGTGAAAAAGAAAACAAAATAAATAGAATGTATTTTGGATAAGAAGGCTCAAATATAGAACAAACATGTAGTCTATAAACCATTTGTGTACTACAATGCCCTTTTGTGTTTCTGACCACATATGTGTGCCAATATCAGGTGATAATATCGCCCTCCCATCACAGTAATAATCTATCCAACAACCAAATAACCATTTATTGCTTTCACATTGCTCTGTTTTTGTTGTTTTTCATATGTGAGTATTGCATTACAATGGGATGCCTGTTCCTAATTATGATTTCATCCATGTTTCCAGACAAGTCAGAAAAAAGCTGCAGAAGAGGCCAAAAAAAAACAACCTTTTGGCCCTACTATGCGAAAGGAAAAGAGAGCATACGACTTCAGATATGTTCTCTGAAGAGGATGACGACGATGATGATAATGGTGGGGCTGTTCCACAAAAACTTTTTGGGGAGGCAAAGGAAAAACAACGCCTCTACCTCAAAAAATTCAACAATGTGTGTCTGCAACTGAATGAAGCAAAAAATGCTTTTCTGTCAAGGTGTTCTGATCTCATCTTTAGCCCAATGTTGGATTTAACCTGCTTATTTTCATAGCACCATAGCAAAACTAGATGGATATGTAGTATGTAATGATAAGCCAAGACAAGAAAGGTTTCCACTGAAAATATACTGTCTAGATTTGATTTAAAATATATATGTATATAATAACTTCTGAAAGTGATTATTGAGCCATGGAATCAGTATATACCCAAACTAATTGTGATCATATTTTTCTCTTCATTGTGTGATAAAAGGGAACAATCATGGTGAGGAGAAGGTTTTCAATGAAAATGGCAAGATCACTAAATATTATTTGGTGTATCAATTAATTCATCCAATCACCCACCCATATTCCATAGCTGCTGCATCCTGTGCAGTGTTATTGGGGGCTGGAGCATATCCCAGCATGAACACGTTGCCAGTTTATCTCAGGCCCTGCACGCAAATTATACAGACAAACACATCCACTCTCATGTTCACGTTTTCTGGCTATTTAGTTGACAGAAGATTACTGAACCTCATACTACTCATACTCATATTATGCTGTCTGTGACAAAACACAAGCAGCCAAAGGTGACCAATCACAGTTCCAATCAGTAGTCTTCATGTGGTATCTCCATAGCCACCAATTTGTACTATAGTTACACTTTTTAGTAGGTGCACGTCATCTCCAGTGTTACCTCTAGTGGAGCAACGGAGACTGTATTATTGCACCCAGCAATACATTGCCATCAAAGTCTAAATCAAGTTTTAGATTAAGGAATAGCCTTTAAGTATTTACAAAGACATGAGTTATCAGAGACATTTCCAGGTGTCCTCAAGGATTTGGGGTATGACGGCACCCTTTTTAAAAAGGACATTATCAACATATTTTGTTCACTGTATTCCAAAATTGCATGGTATGAGGGTGCTACTTGTTTAGGTTACATAAGCAACATCCAGATATGGTATTTCAATGATTTATGCATATTGACAAACTGTGTGAAGGTGCACTACTACCTGTCTCAACTACAAGTAGCTAGATGACTTCACCATAATTTCAGTTAGATATATTTCCTTCGGCTTTAGGTTTGAGGAACGAGAAGAGCAGAGCAGCAGTTGAGGCTGAAAACAGAACACTGAGAGCTCTAAACATAGAGTTGCAGCAACAACTACTGAAGAGGCTGAACTCAACCTCAACAGAAAAATGCAGTGGTGAGGACAAATTGTTCCCCTCATTCTCCCTGACCTCTGAGAATGCCATTTAAACAAAAATGTAATTCATCATGGTTAATTTCTGGCAGGGACTAATAATCAGGAATTATTTAACCACATACAATGTTGCTTCTTACTGCCACCACTTCCTTTAATTGTGTAATTTAGTGACATATTCTCCATGTTCTAATGCAGGGGTCGACAACCATCTGTAATCAGGCCCACTTCTGATTGTTAAAAAAAATCCTAGGACCACCTTCCCAGATAAATGAAGAAAAAAAATCCTAACATCCTGGGTGCTTTGTGTTTCAGTGTCTCTGGAGCTTCAATGGTTTTAGCGCCTCATTTCACTGGATTTCACCACATTCAACACACTGTCCTTTGTACTGCCTGCCATTATATCAAAATGTAATATATTCAGGGTTCATATTTCCTCACCACACGCTTTGGAGCTTTTACTGGCGCAATTATCTCCCACATCACTTTTTCATTTCAAAAAACGGTCAATTTTGTGTCACTGCATCTGAGGGAACATTAGCTAGCTAACAGTGGCAAAGCACATTTGTCTCGACCTGGTGATGTGTTGTGATTGACTGGTGATATTAAACGTAACTGGTCACTGAAATTATGCATTTCAATTTGAGTTTTTTTATTTATGTGAATTCTTGAGCACATTTAGATATGAAAAATAAAAATAACTAGCTTTGTAAATTACCCAAATAAAAAACCCAAAGATTACTCAAAAATGATATTGTCTGACTGCCCCTTCTTGTCATGGCCCATAGCAGCAGCTAATGCTCATCCGGTCTGTTACATCTGTCTTGAAGGCATCCCTTTTAACTGGAAATAATGCTGGGACTACTTCTGGGTTGAATATATAAAGCCTATACGTCTTGTTGGAGTGCTTCAGTGTCACGGTTTGGGTCCCTGGGTGCTCTTATTTTGAAGTTTGGTCTTGTGTCCCGCCTCCCGTCTCAGCCCTCAGTGTTTTCACCTGTGTTTGTACCACACCTGTGTCTCATCCCCTCGTCAGTGCTTTCCCTATTTGTACCTGTCCTTTTCAGTTGGGTCTCGTCGGTTCATTGTTCTTGGTCTGGTTCCCGTTGGATGTGGTGTTTTGTGTTCTGGGTTCCCTGCCTGACCACTTCCCGGCATACCTACTCACCTGTGTGCCAGCTATTCGACCTGCCTGCTCTACCTGCTTCCCAGCTTGCCTGCCTGCCCCTCTGCTTACCTGCCTGCCAGTCCACCTGCCCGCCGGTTTGGCTGTTGACCTTCCTGCTTTCTCCCAATAAACCTCCCTCTGTGTTACCTCCAACCGCTGTCTGCGCCTGGGTCCTTCCCTCACCTGCAGCCCACATTGTAACATTCAGTTATGATCTTAGGACAAGGTTATAATGCATAATCTTTGTTGTCATGTTTTCCATCTATGGCAAGCCCTTTTAACATTTAATCAGTAGGGGTAATATCAATTGTAGATATCAACAATTGCTTTTTGACTAGTTAGAATTCCAAGCCAACATATCCATAATGTAATTTTGACTAGTAACAATTCTAATTAAAGATATCAACAACTCATTTCTTACTTGTGGAAATGTTCATTGTCGATATCTGTAACTTAATTACAACTAGTCAACTTTTACCATTGACTTCTATTCAAACTCAATTACAGATATCTACAATTCAATTTCGACATGTTATAATTCCAAGTCAACATATCCACAATGTAATTTTGACTAGTAACAATTCTAATTAATGATATCTACAACTCAATTCTCACTAGTCAAAATGTTAATTCTTGATATCAACAATTCAATTCTCACTAGTGGAAATGTTCATTGTAGATATCTACAATTGTTCTTACATTACAGATATCATAAATGGAATTGTAGATATCTAAAATTCAATTCTGACTAATCAAAATTAAATTATTGATATGTCGGCTTGCAATTGTAACTAGTAATGTAATTTCAGATATCTAGAATTGCATTTCAGATATCTTAAATACAATTGTAACTAGTGAAAATTATATTCTTACGAGTAACAATTATATTATATCTACAATTCCTTTTATAACTAGTCAGAATTGAATTTCAGATATCAAAAAAGGAATTCCCACTAGTCAAAATGTCATTGTAGATATCTTCAATGACATAGTACATATCCGAAATGAATATGGTAATTAGGGGACATATCCGAAATGAATATGCTAATTAGGGCTACATATCCGTAATTAGGGCTACATATCCGAAATGAATATGGTAATTTGGACTAATGACCCGCCCTACTCTTCCTCTGATTGGCTTACTCTCATGCCTAAACCTAACTATCCCAGCCAACGAAGCAACGCGTACTGGCCAATCAGAGGCAGAGTAGGGCGGGTTGTGAGTTCGCCATCCTAGGATCACACACCGCGCGAACTTGGGCGACCGTGACAGCGAAAATGGAGGGAGAAGGGAGTTCAAATACTGAGACGGCAGTTTCTGCATTTGACAGAATTTTTAATGTGGCTAATCGAGCCAGACAAGAGTTGTTGCAGAGTGGTAACAAGGACATCCTTGTTCCTACAAGACGACTGTTCCGTCGATCCCGACATCGAATGTCAGGTAAGCTAATGGTAACTTCAATAGCTAGAACTAGCCGTTAGCTTATATTACTAGCTTGCTACTAGCTAACAGGTCTGAATTATGTACTATATAGAATAGATGGACTCATCCCTATGTTCCCAGGGTCCTATATTCCAATGTTTCAAGGAGTAACATCAGTAGGCTATAAGCTGTAGGTGGGTGATTACAACATATTGACCCAGGGAAACATACATTGAACATAAATAAAATAAAAAATAAATTGAACATGTAATATTAAGAGGCTATTCAGCTGGGGAACATAGATGCGCTCCCGAATAGACTAGCTAAATCTAGTTAAACTACTAACAACAATATTGATGTCACATATGAAGCCAACATAATTGGAAGCAAAAATTATAGCAGTATTCTGATAGTTAGTAATAAAGCCCTATTTATTGTAGGGACAGTTGGAAGGAGGGAAAACCCAACTTGGCATGTTGCTCTTTTTCTGCTTCCTGGTCCAAATTACACACAGCTCCCCACACCAAAACAAAGACAGGAGCTTGCTCAGATTGGATTTGGTAAGTTTAGGACTTTTGGGGGGCGAACCTGTTGAAGCTATCCTTAATCAAAATGAGACCAAAAATCTATCTCTAATAACTAATCAGAATATGTAAGTTGAGAATGAAGGCTGATGAAGGCAGGAAGCTGATAAAGCTCCAAGCCTATTCTGTCAAAGAATTAAAGGAGGTTACTGGAAGGAGTAGGCTATACATCCTCCCACTAGCTGAAGTGTTACAGGTATGTAATTCCTCACAATTTTGCTCAGTGGTAAAAAGTGTTGAACTTGGATTGCATCATTTGATTCTTTCTGATTGTCACAATATCATCACAGGAAACAACTTTAAATATGCCTCTCGCACCACCTGAGCCTGCGCCAAACCCAACTGAGGTAATTAAAAACACACCTATTGTCTTCATAACTAATGTACAGATAGTCTTTAATAAAAAAATACTTTTCTATTCTAATTATGTTGTATATTGCTCTGTTATACTGTATGCTTTTCAGACCTTGCAAGAATGGCAAACTTTACAGCATCAACAAGACGCAGAATTAAATGAATCCTTGTTGGCGGACAAAGAAATAGTAGGCTACTTTCATGCTGGATTGTCCTTGAGAAAGCCATTCGTATTTATCTAATAGATAAGAGGACAACATATTTCCATTTATCTCAAACAGGAAATGAGACCTCAGGGACTGGAGGCACAGGAACAGACACGGTTAAAGGTAAATGCTATCGGTTACATAATGAAGTATAATTCAAATTACTATTGCACAGACTGTTGCTCTTCAAATGCAATTTGAAATTCATACAAGTATAATTTTGTGTTATAGGCAATTGAGGCAAGAGGAAATCGAATGGTTGCTTTTGACGAGCCCACTGATAGTGTGCCGCTCAAATTAAAATTTCCAAATGGACTGGTGAGGACAAGGAAATTTGTCTTGTCTGAATCCATTCGGGTAATCACTTTTGCTGCCTCAGTGTTAACCTAGTTGATCTCTGATGTTTTGCTCTGAAGTTGCATTTGTGAAGAATATGTTGATTGCTGTGAAGTCATGTCTCTATTCTTTGCTTTAGACATTGTTTGATTTTGCTGGGCAAGAGGAAATGGCCAGTGAGGTTTTCTGTCTTAGAGAAGCAGCATTAACCAAAGTACTCGAAAGCACACTGTTAGGATCCATTGAGTACTACAACATCAAAGAGTTTTCAACCCTCTATGTTCAGTGGATGGCAACACTACCTGTACAGGTGAATAGCAATGTCATATAGAACATTTTCAT
>LKNJ01007711.1:0-11341 GCA_002120245.1 Maccullochella peelii | reverse complement strand
TGTGTGTGTGCGTGTGTGTGTGCGTGTGTGTGTGCGTGTGTGTGTGTGTGAACATTTGTGGCTTCATCTTTCTGTTAAAGTGATGACTTGTCATTTGTCAAATTGCCGTCGGGAATTTAACGAGGTGAATACTTATTTTCATTTAAACACATTTGTCCTTTATGGGGACCACCTGTCTTTTGGTGACTTGTGAGGACCAGCCTGAAAAAATGTTGAACACAAACGTTATTTCAAATCAACAACTAAAAAAATCTTTTGCACCAGAACATTTTCCTCCCATCACTTCTGGGGACACTTCCTGTTAAACTTGTGGGGTCCCCATTCACACAATCTTGTTTTCTGTACTTGTGGGGTCCACCTTAACACACTTCTTGATTTTATGACCTGGAAACACAGCGAAGAACGTTGTTCCAAAACCTCACAGGTTTCTTAAAAGTTTACCTGGGGAGGGTGGCTGGATCTTGGCCTGGAGTGACGGAGGTTTCTTGGTGTCTCCGGCGGGCCCCAGGGCCTCAGGTGGAGGCTCCTCTCCTCGCTCCACCTTACACTCGTAGGCGAACAGGTACTGGATGTACTGCTTCTTCAGAGAGCTGGCCGAGCTGCTGGACGTCCCCACGTTCAACTGGGACGACAACTGCCTCCACTTCTTATTCTTATTCACCTGAGGACGAAGAGGAGGAGGAGGAGGAGGAAGAGGAGGAAGAGAACAGATTTATACTCTAAATTCATCCACAATCCCACAGAAAATTAGACAAGAAACAGCAACAAAACATTTTACAGTTTACATTTATATAAGAAAAGCAGCAAATCCTCACATTTAAGAAGCCAGAACCAGCAAATGTTTGGTAAGTGAAAAAGTGTCTCAAATGATTAATCAATTACAAAATTGTGGTCATTTAACTAATCAGTTAATCGACTAATAGTTTCAGCTTGAATCAAAATCCTTAGAAAAATGTTAAAAGCACAAATATAAGACTAAAGTTTCACACTAAATGAGACTAAAATGTATTAGAGCTGCACTCATTTCTTGATTAATGATCAACAAAATTAATGAATGAATTAAATATTTTGATAAAGTCATTTTTTTAAGCTGCAGATTTCCTGTTTTTCTGTTTTAAATGAATGTAAATTAAATCTCTTTGGGTTTTGGACTGTTTGGACAAAACAAGACATCTGAAGACGTCACGCTGGACTTTTTAAAAATGTTTTTAGATGAGACGATTGATCAAGACTCATCGATAATGAAAATAATCTTAAATTGCAGCTCTTGCCTTTAATTTGCGATGGCCAAAACTAACAATGAAATGACTGAAATGTGGCTAAAACTAATACACATAAACCCTGCAGAGTCCTGATGCCTCACCATGGCCAGGCCTCCGATCTCCCCGACAGCCAGGTAGAGTCTGCACAGGTCCAGAGGCTTCTTTCCCACGGCGGGCAGGTTCGGGACAGGCGTCCCCCTCTCCTCCATGAAGGACAGGTAGCGGTCCACCCACGGCCTCCTCTCCGGCTCAGAGCCCATCTCATACAGCCGAGTGATCTTCTCGTTGGTCATAGTGGCCACACTGGGCTTCTGGGGAGACCGAGACATGGAGACCGCCGTCAGCTTCAGGTCTACAGATCCGAGCAGAGGCGGACTGCACGATACCACCAAAACTCACGTTTCCTCTTACCAGAGCCAACGTGGACTGAACAACAGTTAACAAGACTTTCAGAGGGGAACGTAACCTTTGAACGAAGGTCGTCTCAGCCGACTGATGAACCAGTCGAGATCCACCCGAATCTAATTTAAAGCCACTGGCTGACGGTCATTTTCCACCATATTAGTCACGGTATTTTTCAAATAAGGGCACTTTAAAAAGGACTACAAAGGCATTTGTAGTCTTGCAGGGTTTCATTCACCTCCATTGTATTGAGGTGGAGGCAGAAACCACAGACAGATACCTCAAAACTATCTGACTGGAGAAATATCACCACAGGGAGAGAAAATGTGCTTTTCTTTTGTAATTTGGGTGAACCGACCCTTAAAAAATAAATTCAACACATTTTCACAGTGCGATGTTGTTTAATATCCCTCTGTAGGTGGAATGTGGCCCTGAAAACACAACCGGAGGATCGAACGCTGTGTTCATCCCGGCTGAATGAAGTCAGACAGTGTTTAAAAACATGGCCGACGACACACAATGAGACTTTCTCATTAAAACGGTCGTGTTTCAACTATTAAGAGTCCATTTCTGCATAATGAGTACTTTTACTTTTGCTACTGTAAGAATATTTTGACGCCAATACTTGTGTACTGTGTGCCACCTTTTACTTCTTCACCAGTGTTTAAGAGGCGCGTGACGCTGCCTTGTAACTGAACGGGTTTTAAATTTAGGGATTTTGATTTGAACCTTTTTTAAATGAGAAAGTCTCACAGTAAACATCAATACGATGCCAGACTTTTACAATAAAAAAAAGTAGCTTTCGGATGTCAAGATTTACAAAAAAAATGAATAAAAAAAATAAAAGACCAGATGCAGTGCTGCTTTGTCCAATGAAAACCTTGCATCTCCAAAAAGTCACATTTTGTAAAACTTGATTATTCAGAAACCCCTGCGTGATCAACTAATGGGTTACAACAGAGCTAACTGGGTTTAGCCAAGAGAATCTGGAGTTACGAGGTTTTCACACATCAGCAGCAGAAGTAGGGCTCCACGGTGATGAAAGGACCAAACATAGTCATGATTTGACATTTACACACCGCAGAGCCCTCAGAAACACAAAGAAACACAAACACGTGTGCTCTGCTTTGCACTTACGGGGCTGGTGGACGTCTTGGGCCAGGCGGGGCTGCTAATGCTATCACCGTCCTCCCCGTGACAGGAGGACAGACTAGCTGAGCTGGGGGACATGGGGGAGGGGGTGGGGGGCTGGGACACACACTGAGAGCTGTAGCTGTCCTGCGATACAAAACACACACACACACACACACACACACACACACACACACACACACACACACACACCAGAGCCGTGTGGTGAGGGGACGCCAAGTAGAAATTTAAGAATAAATACAAGAAGAGTTTTGTTTTTAATGTTTCTGAGAGCAAACTCAGCTCGACATTCACAGAGTCGACAGGCAGAAGCTCAGGCGTGAAAGCTTCCTTCAGACGTTAGCGTTAGCGTTTAGCAGCTGGGAGCGGAAGGACAGGCTCATTAACATCACACAATGGACAGGAAGTGACCACCAGCAAGCAGATACCTGGTTAACAACAAGTCATTAGCAGTCTTTTCTGCTCTAAAAACCTCTAATAACCCTTCAGGATTCATCTCTCACAACACATAATACACCAGGTGAAACTCACCAAATGCCAGTGGGTTCAAATTAGAGTTTTAAAGAGAGAATCAAAACCAAATCGAACTAAACATCAGAAATACGACCCACCAGCTTACTGTTATTTTGAGTTGTTCTCCCCAAAAATCTAGTTATCTGGGAAAATAGTGGAACAGCCAGCTGAGCTTTTAGACTTTGAAGTTTCCACCCTGTTCACATTTTCCTGTCGTCTCACATCTATTCTGAAGTCTCTCTGACAGCTGACATGGAAAAAAAAACACACACCTAACCAACGGAGCGACAAACAGTGAGCAAACTGCTTCAGCACAAAACAAAAAGTGGCAAAAATTAGCAGCAACGCAGTCTCTCTGGAGAAACACGAAGCCGAGCTGCTGTAACTCCTCGACAAACACAAAGCAGCCAGTTCTCATCAGGTGAACCAGAGTCAAAGCAGAGACGAAGACGAGTCGGCTCACGTAACCCCGACCGCCAGATCTACATCCTACACAGATCCCTGATCAAGGCCGACTCTTCACTACCGGATAACGAGGAGAGGCAAGTCAAAAAAAGAGAGCAGCGAGGAGGAGAAGTCTGAGCTTTCAAAACTCTCCAGCTGCTGAGCTGAGAGAAACTAAACAAGTGGGAAAAAAACAAGATAAAACAAGCAAGAGAAGAAGAAGAAGAAACCTAAACAGAAGCTGCGTTGGAAGGAACTCCGGCTCGTGTTGGCAGGAGCTGGTTATTTTGGGTTTTCTGTAACACTTCCAAACCAGCCAAACCCAGATGAAATAATGACAGGTATAACGAACACCATGCTGCTGGAAACAAATTGATCAATACTGTCGACTAGGATGAGGAGTGCCAGCTAGGAAGGCACAAAAAAAAAAAAAAGCACCAGGGAATCATTTTATTAGCGAAGCGTCTCCTGGTTGGAACAAACAGGCGGCATTAAAGGGTTCACATGTCAATCTGAATTACAGTTTTCTTCTACAAGTTGCTTACAAAGTCTGACAGATGCTGTTTTCTGGTTTTTAAAAACTTCGTGTTGTTTACAGCCTTGTCGATATCTCTTCCTGCCAGGGCCAGATTAACCCACCGGCGGGCCCCGGCATGAAACGTGTGGGCGCCTACCGAGTCCCCTGTGTTCCCCAACTTAGTTTGGTCATAAGTTGATTTCTTTAACACTATGCAGCATGTAACTGAAATATTAAAAGGTATTAAAGCTGCATTTTTCTGCTGTAAGAAGGGGCATCAAGATTAGGTACAAACACAGGAGTCACCTTGAGGCCTTTTCCATTTCAGTTTATAATAGTCAGTTAATGAAATTACCACATACTAATTGCCAAGTAGCGAACCTGGAGCCTTTTGGACCCTGAGGCTCTGGGGCCCTGGGGCATTTGCCCTGTTGCTGTTAAGTTGAAGCTGCAGAACAAGAGAGTAAGTGTCCGCTGAAAAAATGTTTTTTAAAGTTTAATGAGGTAGGAAATGCATACTTATGTAAGACCTTAATGATGCACACAATCATTTTGGTGGACAGGAAGCTGTCAAGTTGAAGGTGGCCCGTGGGTCCCTGAATCAGCAGAAAGGCAGCTTCTGTGAGTTCAGAAGATAAAGTTTCAGAGTTCTGGGAGGCAATGAAGGAGGACTTTCCGTCTGCTGGAAAGAGCTTCTGGCAAACAGTGAGACGACTCTCCGAAACGTCGGCAGGGGTGGGAGCGAGCTGCTGGCCCAAATGAAGGAATTCAAGCATCTTAGGGACTTGTTTCTGAGTGATGACAAGATGGGAGACTGTCGCCGTCAGGCTCAGCTCTCTATTTGCCTACATGCAAACCTTGACCTGCAGTCATGAGCTCTGGGTGCTGACCAAAAGAAGGAGACTGTGGACACAAGAACTCAGAATGAGCTCCTTCAAAGGGTCTGGGCTTACCCTTAAAGACTTCTAAAAGGAGTTCAGAGAAGAGCCGCTGCTCCTTCATTTGTGCATCTGATCAGGGTGTCTACACAATGTCTCCCTGTGGAGGTTCAGGAGCAGACCCAGAACACACTGAAGGGATTATAAACCTAATCAGACCCAAGAACGCCTCAGGATCCATCAGCAGGAGCTCAAGGACATGGCTGGAAAAGAAGGACTAACCCTAAAAGTACTCTGCTGAAGTTGCTGTCACTGTGACCAGGACCTGCATCCTGTGTTGACCAATGGACTGCAAGAATATTTCTAATGATCTAACAGGAGGGTTTTAATACGTCAAGGCTGAAATACTTTTTCCACTCAAACCAATACTGCCATTCAAAAACCTGCATTAGTGCTGCTGGAGATGCATTGTGGCTCAGCACACATGCGTCTGTTAGAGCATGCTGGGAGAGCAGGAATGGTGTAGTGGGAGAGCAAACAGCCACTGTGATTGGTTAACAAAGCCAAAGGACGTACCTTGGGTTTGGGTGGATCGGTGGCAGGACAGACACCCTCTTTGCTGAGCTCAACCCTCTGCTTAGCATCTGGATGAGCACCCATCCCCTCCGCTGGCATCATCATGGGGCCTGAAAGATCAATGATCAGGTCTTTTACCAAAGGCAACAGATCTAGATTCAAATGGTGGCTACCCAGTAATCCAGGTACTCCAAAAATACTCCTAATCCTAACAGAATTGGGATCTGTGGTCCTACCTGAGGATGGGGCATTGTAGGGGGGTCCCTGTGGTGTCATCCTCCCAGAGTTGCTACCTGGTTGCTGGCTGTAGGGACCTCCAGGACCTCCGGGGCCTCCAGGGCCCATTCCTCCCATTGGTGCCATGCCCAGGTAGCTGCCCTGCCTGGACACCACAGAAGAATTATTAGATGTGATCAAACTGGTGAGCTGGTGGCTTGCATGCAGGAGGTTACACTGAAGAAGGACGTGAGGAATAAAGCGTCCAGGACACGTGCGGTTAGTGGACTGAAGGATTTCTTATGATCTGGTCTTCTCGAGCTGGTGGAAAAAGCTCAGAGGCAGGTTAGTTCAGACGGTTGCACCTCTCCAGCATGCTGTCTGAGGTCCTCTGTACCATTTGGGTTGCTTGATTTTTATGATTTAGTTGCAGGATTTATTGCATCATTTTGTTTTGCGACTGTCGATCAGTGAAGCAACACCGCCGTCTCTCAACAGAAATGCTGCTGATGTTCAACAGGATATCAGGTGTTATATCCGGATATACTCCAGAATGGACACGGAGTCAATACTGATAAAAAAGAAAAAGTTAATTTTATTTCCCGATGAAGACACATCAGCAGCAGCCCCTCTGAAGCCATGCGGGACCCGTCAGAGGACAGGAAGTGGTCTGGTTAGTAAAACATCCCATAACCTCTCTGTGTGCAGCAGAGCCTGACACATACTCATCACACAGCTTTATCTTTTTTACTGTGAGGATGAATTCAAATCGATTTCAGGTTGACATATAACAGCCAAATGTCACCCTTTGAGAATTTTTATTCTTCAGTTAGTTTTTATAGCGACTGTTGCTCGTGGATACGGGTGTAACAGTACGTA
Source organism: Maccullochella peelii (assembly GCA_002120245.1). Lineage (NCBI taxonomy): Eukaryota > Metazoa > Chordata > Actinopteri > Centrarchiformes > Percichthyidae > Maccullochella > Maccullochella peelii. The sequence continues at coordinate 4,502 of LKNJ01007711.1, read as the reverse complement.
TATACATTCGTCATCTGGACGACACACCAAATAACAGAGATACTGATCCAGTGAGGAACCACGTCCGGATAAAAAACAGGGCTTTATTGAAACGTCATGTTTCTGTATCTGTCAGGCTCTGGTACCAAACCTACCCATAATGCTCGGGGGGGGTCTGCATGGTGGGTTGGGGCTGAGCATAGGTTCCCTGCTGGGAGTGGTGAGGAGGGTGAGGAGGAGGATGGTGGTGAGGGTGAGAGGGTTGAAGGGTAGGAGAGAGGGCAGGTCGACCCCCGGGCCAGGACTGGTTGTGGTAGGCTGGGGAGCGAGCGAAGGGAGGCCTGGAGGGATGGAGGGAGAAGCAACAAAAACTTTGATTTGGTCCAAAATGTCAAATGTCTCTTTTTACCTTTTTCAGTTGGCAAAGATCAATGTAGAAAATATAGAAGTTTAGTTGCTGCTGACGTCATCATAGCCAATCAGCTGTAGATAATTAATGCTAATTCTTTAAGTAACTATTGGTGGGTTTTCTAACCAACGTTGAAAATGAAACCTAAATAGGTTTGATAAGAGTTTCAAAAGGATTCAATAAAATGCTATCGAACTCCAACTTGTTCTTTAGTGAATGAAAACGTCTTTATCTCTGTTTTTTAAAAAGCATTCTTCAACAACAATGTTCATAAATAAAACAACAAGAAACTATTTGATGTCTTTTGATGCCTTAAAATTTATCTGAAAACTACCGAGTTTCAAAACCCAGAGACAAGCAATAACAGACGTGGGTGTTTTCCAAAGTATAAAGGTGAATTTTTGTTTTTTCTTGTATTAAAAGGTTTTTGTTCAGCGACAAACTGTCAAACCTCAGATGTTGGAGCATCCTTGAACGCACCATATGGGCTCTCAAAACAGTCTCTCAGCTACAACACTGACAATTCAATAACTTAAACAGTAAAATAAAACCAAGTAAACTTGATGGATGATCGGGAAGTTAAAGTAAAACCAACATCTGTCAGGAGGGAAATCAAGACACATTATGAATATTTAAACTGGTTGTTTTTCCAAATGTCTAAAATATCCTGCAACTCCTGGAATGGTTTTGATTTTCCAGACTCTTCCAGGCTGCACCCTGTAAGGTACCCTGGCTCAGACTCACCTGCCCTGGGCGGCCGATGCAGATGTCGAGGAGGATGAGGAGTTGGCACTTGGCCCTGCGTTGGGGCCGACCTCAGGCAGTTTGCGGCTGCCATTGGGCCCCGGAGGCCCCATGCCCTGCCCAGCGGGCTGTGGCATGCCGGGGGAGGTGGGGGCCATGGTGTTCCCTCCGGTAGGGTAAGGCCGGCCCCCGGGGCCAGGCCCCGGGCCGCGACCTGCCGGGGTGGATGGGCCCTGACCGTGCATGGGACTGCTGGCGTTCAACCCCAGGCTGTTGGCTAAGCCGGGACCCGGGCCAGGGCCGCTGTAGTTGGCACTGGGTGCCCCGCCATAGTGGGGGGGCCGGGGGTAGTTACCTAGGGAGGGCGAGGAGGGACATTTGCAAAAAAAAAAAAAACTGTTTGGCTTTTGTTACATTTGTAAGTTTCTCGTTCCAGGTTACAGTGTTTACCTGGGGGTCCGTACTGGCCATATGAGCCGCCCTGCTGGTAGGAGCCATGGTGCATGGGTCCCCCCGGTGCTGGGTGAGGGGACATGGGTGGTGCTGACTGCTGGGGGCCAAACTGAGGCCCCTGGGTGCTACGGTGCATGGAGGGAGGGAAACCTGAAGAAAAGACAAAAACAAGCGGGGAGGAGATCAGAGCCCAAGGGACCGGGACGAGAAAAGAAGTGAAGAATTGAAGAACTCTGAGTTTAGCGTAGCTTAGCACAAAGAGTGAAAGCAGGTGGAAACTGCTAGCCTAGCTCTTTCTAAAAAAGACAATATCCACCTAAAACAACTCCAAAGCTATATGTTTTTAACAGTAAGAAAACAAACAACAACTCCACAACACACTGACGAATCAGTCGCACCTCTGTCCTGAGTCATGGCAGAGGGATGAGGACCGACATCTGATCCAGGACCAGAGACCTGAGGGGTCAACTGAGAGCCTGGAAGGAGATACACAGAGAAAGTGTTGGTCCTCACTGTGTCCAGTTAGGTTTGTGTAGTGGTGGTCTCATTTGATGACAGCTGGTTTAAATGGCTCCAGGAGACCTACCGGGTCCGCTGGTGGCGGGGGACAGCGGTCCGGATCGTGATTGGCTGCTGGATCCAGCGGGGGAAGGTGAGGGGGAGGGTGAAGGCCCGGTGCGAGCTGGCGGGGGGAGTCGAGGTGAGACGTGGGGGGAGAAAGGAGAACGAGTTGGGGTCCCCTGGTCGCCCTGAGCGCTGCCGGAGCCCGACGCCCCTGAACTCACCGCTGCCTCAGTGCCGGTGGGCAAGTCATCGATGGAGCCGGACAAATCCTGAAACACAGAGGAGACCCGGGTCAACACCCCTGCTGCTTTTATCCTTTTAAATCTCAGACAACATTTTCTGGAGATAAAGAATTCTATTCTGGATTGAAAGGAAAATGTTTTCCTTCCATCCTCCTGTTGGTGCGGGTGGTGGGGTGGGTTTGTTCAGGTAAAGAAACATCACAGCTGCAGCTCAGCACATGATGCCAACAGTGACGCCTCATAAACGCCTCGTTCAGCAGAATAAATGAGCCGAGGAGGAGGAAACGTCTCGTCTGGAGGACATTAACAGTCCGACCAAAACCGACAGAACCAAGTGGAAACTCTGCTCCGATTCTGCAGATTCTTAATCTACGTCAGACTGAAACTCAGTGACCCACTGTTAGTTTGGTGCAGAAGAAGAGCAGCAGAGGAAGACAAAGAGCAGCTAACTGAGCGAAGTGTTGGAGATGTGGTCCCCTTTTCTTTCTTTTTCTTGAGATATAAATGTGTGTTGGATCCAGAGTTTCACTCAGCAGATCAATTAGCCGCCTGACAGGACGCCATTCATTGTGAACTGAACTGTTTTTGTAGTTTTGTTATTTGAGTATTGAGTTGGCATGTTTGTACGAGACGGCTCCTGGTCCTTCATGTGCTCTTTGAGTGTCAATAAAGGTTGAATGGAATAAAAAAAACACTAAAATATTTTGGAAAATCGATGCCAGCTGTAACCATGGTAGCACCCAACGCCAATCAAGGTGAGTGACAGGTGAAAAGAGATAAGGCGTCCAGCCTTCGGGATGTTTTTGGTGAACAACAGTGAAGAATTACTGCAGCACGACTAGTGATCAATACATCTTCCAGTCAGCAGGGGCAGCACTGAGCACTCTGAACCCGTCAGTGAGCGAGCAAGAAACTCTGCGCCATCTTTGATTTTACATGTGTGGTACGGACTTAACTCTTCCATTGGATGGGGGAGAGAAGAAAGGGAGTAAGAGGAGAGAGAAACAAACAGAGGAGAGGAAAGCAGAGAGGAGATGGGGAAGGACAGAAGGAAGGAGGAGAGGAGAGGTAATGAGGAAACGAAAAGAAGAGGAAGGACAGAAGAGATAGAAAGCTGAGAGAAGAAGAACAAAAAGACTGGATGAAGAGAAGTGAGATCAGGGGGAGAGAAGGGGAAAGAAAAAGAAGAAAAATAAATAAAGACATGAAAAAAGGAGGCGAAGGAACCGATGGAGTGACCAGAAAGAAGAGAAGGAAAGCAGAGAGGAGAGGAAAGAAAAAGAGGATGAGGATGGAGAGAAAGGAGGAAGGAGGAGAGGAGAAAAGGACAGAAGGAAGGAGGAAAGGAAACGAAAGAGGAGGAGAGAAGCACTGCACTGAAATCTCCCATCTGCCCCTGGGTCTCAGCCCAGCCAATCACAGCGTAGCAACCCATCCTCCCTCCCTCCCTCCGCCCCTTGCCAACAGCTCAGCCAATCAGGTGCTGCGCGCGCGCACACACGCACACACACACACACACACCCGCACACACACCCGCACACACACCCGCACACACACCCGCACACACTCCTGGTGTGTGTTCTAATTATAACGAGTGAGATGCAGAGAGAGAGAGTGTTTGTCTGCAGCCTCGCTCGACCTTCCTCTACTCTTCTTCTTCTCCTTCTTTCTTCACCTCCTCATCTCCCTCTTCCTCACCTTCACCTCCTCCTACATTCCCTCCCTCTCTTCCTCACCTTCTGCTGTCTCCATCACTCCCTTCCTTCTTTCTCTGCCTCCCTCCTTTCCTTCTCCTCTCATTCCATCTTTCTCCTCCCTTCCTCACCATGTGTCTGTTCCATTTTATCCTCTCCTCCTTTCTGTCTCCTCCTTTCATTTCACATGTATTCAGGGTAGATGTTCTCCTTTAATCGGCCTCTACGCCTCCTCCTCTCCTCCTCTCCTCCATCACACACTCCTCTCTGTTAGTCAGCCGCTGTTGTTTAGTAATTTAAAAATTTCTCTTGGCTCACAGCAGCTCCGGATGAATCACCGTGTGTGTGTGTGTGATAACTGTGTGTGTGTGTGCGTGTGATAACTGCGTGCGTGTGTGTGTGTGTGTGTGTGATAAC
>LKNJ01007710.1:11494-24696 GCA_002120245.1 Maccullochella peelii | reverse complement strand
TGTTGTTTTCACTGACGCTGATGTTTTTAGACTGAGGCTAAATTAAAACCGCGAAAAAGTGAATGAAGTCTGGTGAGGACGGATGGACAGCAGGATGGTTGGATGGATGGATGGATGAATTTGTGAGCAGAAGGAGGCATGTGGGCGCAGGAATGACTGGGCCTCCGGGACACCGAGGTATTGACGAAGGGATTATTGGTATCAGAAGGCGATCAGAATTCGTTTAGTAGGCGAGTTCTGTCCCGGCAGATCGACCTGATGTAAACCTCACACCTGTCCCTCACACACACACACACACACACACACACACACACACACACACACACACACACACACAGTATGGGTGGTTTAAGGCACCAGTCTACTCTGTTAGACCTGCTGGTCGGACAACTGAGTAGCTTCAGAAACCTGCTTCCCCCCCCCCCACCACAACTTTGTTTTTTTCCCTTTATACTTTATTTCACCACTGAACCGATTTGTTCGCAAGTGAACTGAACATTAGTTTGTATATTAGTATTAGTTGTTTGGGGGATTTATTGGAGAGGAAAAATACGGACTGGGTTTTGGGGGTTTTCTGGGAGGAACCGTTTTCTNGGAATGACTGGGCCTCCGGGACACCGAGGTATTGACGAAGGGATTATTGGTATTCTCATTCTTGGTGAATAAACCCCGACTGACTTGACGGAAAGCACGGACTGGACTTCACTGGACTGACTCACATGACTCACAGGGACTCCGGTAAAATCCGTTTTTGTTTAGTTTTTTTCCCTTTATACTTTATTTCACCACTGAACCGATTTGTTCGCAAGTGAACTGAACATTAGTTTGTATATTAGTATTAGTTGTTTGGGGGATTTATTGGAGAGGAAAAATACGGACTGGGTTTTGGGGGTTTTCTGGGAGGAACCGTTTTCTCTGGGGTTGTTTTTGCCTGCTCTTTTAACCCACTATTAATACACTTGAATAGAAATGAGAGATACCTGTTGTGGTGCTTTATTGTTTGTCGGCCTTTACTGTATCCTTTGCTTGTGCTTATGTGTCCTGAGGGTTCTGTTTCCTCCTGTTTATTTGTCTGTTTACTGGAGCTGAGAGCCGCAGACAGGAAGTGAGAGAGTACTGAGAAACGGACGAACACAGTGTTGATTTGTCTTTTCAAGAGCTGAAACAATTAGTTGATAAATCGCTTTGTTGATCGACAGACAATTAATCGCCAACTCTTGTATGTAGTATGTATTAAATTTTATTTTATTGTATTAAATAGCTTGATTTTGGTTAATTATATAAGATTAGTCATTTAAATAGACATGATCATTACGTCACCATATGATTATTACATCAGGACATATTGATTTTACTGAAAGGTGATAAATGGTATTGAATTATTACCCGCTGATACATCGTTCAGGGCCCCTCTGCACATTTCCCATCAGCCCCTCTTCAGAGTAATGAGGGCCAGTCATGACCTCAGNCTCCTCCTCCATCCTCCTCCTCCTCCTCCTCCTCCTCCCCTGGGAGCAGCTGAGGGATGGATGATGGAGTGACGGATGTGTGAATGGGTCCTATGGGACGTGTTTGGCTACAGACTCTGTTTGCGTGCCAAGTGGCGGCATTTGTGTGCGTGATGCAGAGGAGCGTAGGATACCATAGCAACCAGGAAATGTGACACCTCCTCTACACACACACACACACACACACACACACACACACACACACACACACACACTTCATAATCGGCCACGTTGTCTGGCAGGTTAGGTTGGGTGGTTTAGAGTAGATTAAGCTTTCTTGGAGCAGAAAACAACAACATTGTAGTTACCGCACTTTGCTTTTGCATTGCTATTAGAAATATTTAATCGGGGTCAAAGGTCAAATCAGCCGTCATGGTTTTTGGCCATAAAAATTACCTCATGAATACATGTACAATTAGTGCAATGTCACTTATATACCTATAACCCATCTGGCTGGCCAGTTAAAACACTTTAAAGCCAACTTTGTGTAGTTACTGCAGCGCTGTAGGGCAGTATACTGGTGCTCAACAATAAACATAGTAATACAAAAATATAAAGCAAGATAAGCAAAGTACTGCGAGTCAAGAAGTATAAATATAAAATGACGTCACGTGTACGGCTTCGAAGTCACTGTCTCTTTAGTATAAAATTCCCTCTTTGTGTTTCTGAGGGTATTTTATACTAAAAACACTGTAACTTTGGAACATATCCACTTGGGTTTGTCTAACTCAGATTGCTGAGGCCTCGTGTTAACTTGAGAAAAATGTTTGAATACATTTCAGTACAAAACAAAGACCATCAGTTACATTGAAAGCGCATCAGAGAGGAATATACATCGAACACCAATAAAACATGTGAACTCTTGTGTAGGAAGAAGAGCGTCTGTGTCTTTATAAACAGCACCTGTGCACCACTCACCTGTAAAGTTTAGTTTGAGTGTTTGCATGCGTTCACCATATTTTAATATATATGTCAAATGTATTATTTAAATTCCCTAATGGATGTGATATTGACTTCAGACGTGTCAACCGGTCCTGTAACCTGGACCAAGAGTGTGTGTGTTCAAGCTGCTCTAACATGAACACACACACGCTTTCCTTCCCCAGAGGCCTGTCTCACGCACACACACACACACACACACACACACACACACACACACACACACGGCGGTCCAAACATTGAAGAGGCCGGGCCACGCTGCCGCCTGTCACCCGGAGAGAAAACAAACGATTGACGGTGGAGGAGGAGGGTGGAGGGGGTGGTGTTGTGAAGCAGATGCTGAGCCTGACCACAGCTTTTGTTTGGGACGGAGGCCCCTCCATCCATCTCTCCACACCTCCATCTTTACCTCTTTCTTCATCCCCCGTTTCCTCCCTTTTCTTTTTGCCATCTCCTCCCTTCTTCTCTTTACCTCTTTTCTTTCTCCTCATGTTTTCTCCTTCACTACCTCCATCCTTTCTTCTCTTACCTCTCTTTCCTCCCTCCTTTCATTTAAGACCTTATCGCCTGTATTCCTGCTTTTTTCTTTCAATCTTACATTTCCTTCCTTCACTCCCTCATCTGCTTTTCTCTCCGTCCATCTCTCCATTTTTCCACCTTCTCTCTTCCCATTTCATCCTTCCATCCTTACTTTCTTTTTTTATCCACTATGCTCCCTCTTTTACTTTGTCCTTCCTTTTCTCCTCTTTGCCTCCTCCTTATTCTTTCATCTGCATTCTCTCTCATCCTGTTTTCTTTTATCACTCCTGACTCCCTCTTTCTTTATCTCCTCCCCTCTCCCTTCACCTCCTCCTCTACGCTGCATTCCTTACCGTCTTTCTGTTTATCCTTCCACCTCTTTCTTCTCGTCTCCTTTCATCTTTTCTCCCATTATTTTGGTCAATCCCTCCCTCCTTTAGTCTTCCTCTCTCCCTCCTTAACTGGCTTTTATCAACTTGTTTTCCTCTCCTCCTCCCTCTGTTTATATCCACTCTTTTTTCCATCCATCCGTTACAGCTTATCACTGCTTTAAAAGGGAATATTTTCCCACAACTCGACACATGTGACGGAAAACACAATTTAAAATAGATTTCTTCACTTTCAAATTATGCAGAGCTCCTTCCAAGAAGCTAAATAACAACATTAAAGGAGTTTTTTTTTATTTCACTTTCCTTCATCATCTGCTTCTACTTCATTTCCATGTTATTCCCTTTCCCTTAATCAAACAAACGGACAATCATCCATTGAGAAAATGTCGGCATCACACTATAGTCTTACAGTTTTTCATGACGTCAACAACTTGTTCTCAATGCCCCAAGTCTGTCTGATTGGGTCATTATTGGGCTGATGTTTTATAGCCAAGTCTGTACGCTCACAGTATAATAACCTCAGCCAGGATAAATTTAGCTTGATTAGCCTCAGCATCGTGCTGGCAGATCAGTTTCAGGGCAGGAGGAAAGTTGTTGTTTGGCCCAGATCAGCCCACCCAGGCCGATTTCGAGGAAAGCCAGCCCTCATCCGACAGCTCGACACAAAGAGCCGACGTTGACTATGAAAGGACAACCATTAGAGAGGGAGAGAAGATGAAACAAGAGAAGGTGGCCTCTCCTTCACACTCCCAGAATATCATCAGCGTGAAACAAACAGGAACCGTTTTTTTATCCACTGAACAAAGTGAAAGTTAAACTAAACTTCCTCCACCACCAGAGAGGATTAAAGCCAGTTTGGTGAAATATGAGCTCATTTTGATTGGTTGAGGTAAGAGTAATGAAAACCCAGCATCCTTACTACTCCGGCGTTTTATAACTCCTTAAACAGAGACCATTTAAAATGCTGCTGACCCCGTTTTAGTTTGAAAACTCCAGATTGCGTTTTACTGAGGACAGGCGGAAACAGAGACGTTTTAAAACGACGAAGCAGACGCCCACGTTCAGCCACGACGTGTCCTTCTCTGATTTGTCGCGCCCCTATCACATGACCCTTTTCAGGGGTCATGTAACTAAAACTAAAACAGCCCAAGCTGACGTTTTCAAGTGGCTCATTTTGTTCAACCCAACGGATCCAAAACCTAAAGACTAAGGAAAAACAACAAATACTCATATTTGAGAAGCTGGAACTAGATCATTTTTGCTTAAATTATAATTTTTATTACAAGGCAGCAATAAATATGACCTATTCAGACCCTTTCCTGTTAACAAGTACCAGTACGTCCAGTCTAAAGAGCAAAGATCATCAGACCATAAGAACCACAAATAAGGGCCCCTGATTCACTCCTGGAAAACCTGGTTGGCTAGTGAAAGAGTGAAAGTGGCCACTGAAAGTTGGACATAAATTTTAACCATCGCCAACTTCCTCCACTCCTCCTCCTCCTCCTCTCCATCCTTTTCCTGTCATCCTCTGTTCATCAGCCACCCTGAGACATCACTTCCACTCCCCCGTCCTCCCCCGTCACCACCACCGCTCCTCCACCCTCGTCCTCTGGCAATTAACATAATAAAAGCTGCCTTAATCTGGCCCCACTACGCACACACATCACAGAAGGCATCCACACATACTGAGGAGGGTGACGTCATAGGAATACACTGCAATATATATACCACACACACACGCTCAGTTTTCCTATTATGGTGTGTGTTTGGTTGGTTTCCCAGGGGAGAGGTTACACAGCCACGCTTACACTGCCACACTGTGCGTGTGTGTGTGTGTGTACAGAGTGTATGTTATCAAACACACACACACCTTCTGTTTAATTAGGGATCCAGAGAGTTTGGTCCTGGTGTGTTTTTTACGGGTTGATGCAGCAAAAATGAGCTCTGAAGTGTCTCGGTGTAGAAAATGTGGGTTGAGGTGAACAAGAGCACAAATCACATGCAGTCTGACCTTTTCAATTCTGATTTGGTGCCACTTTCATATATGTGGTCCTAAATCAGATGCAGGTTTTGCAAGGCGACCTCCGTCTGAACAGTCGAACCGGAATTCATGCGACTTTTACGTCACTCTGGATCGACATTCGTCACAGATCTGTGCCGGCGGGAGTCGCACTGTGAATACAAACACGCACCTCCTTTACAGAAGTAATTAAAAAGTTTGGCTCTCTTTCTCGTCATCTTCGTCCTTGTCGTGCTCACAAACTCGCTGACTTCAGTGGCCTCCATGTTTACTTCCGTTCAACGTCCTCAAACAGCTCTTTCAGGTTGTTGTCGCTGTTCTGTGCCAACACTTGAAGTTTCTTCTTGTCCCTGTAGTCTGGCCGGATTAACCTGCTGGGGGGGCCTCGGGGCGGTTGCCTGCTAATCCAGCCTTGCCAGTGTGGGCAACTGTGTGTGTGTGTGTGTGTGTGTGTGGGTGTGGGTGTGTGTGTGGGTGGCCAGGAATTTCGACTGCTTTCTGTTATTTTCCTGCTGTGTTTTTGCCTCAGAGCATCAGTCGCGCTGCCTCGAAAATTCTCTTTGTGTTCCACCTGAGCACACGTTTAGAGCTGCATCTTCATTTTAAAAATTCAAACAGGTCTTGAGTTTACTGTAAATCTGAATCAAACCTTTTTATTTTGTTGACTCGCATCTTTGAGCTATAACATTTTTCTCTGTCAAAACACTGATTTTCATCCGTCCACACACACACACACACACACACACACACGTGTGAAAGCGTCGGCGCGTCACCACAGCAGGACTGTGGCAGATGGTTTCTGCTTCCTGCTTCAGCACGCTGCTATGAACTCTGGGGGATTGAGGCCCCTGGGACCAGAGCGTGCTAAAGAGGCACGCGTGTGTGTGTCTTGCTGTTGTGTTCCTATGTGCAGTAATGAGCCCACGGCCCCATGGGAAACAAAGTCTTTATTATTATTAGTCATTAGCGCGTTGACAGCTGGAGGTGTTATTAGCAGGACTCGACTTATCGGCGTCGTGTCTCTGCCTCGTTGATCAGTTTGGAGGCTGCGGGTCAAACCAGGTGACTCCTCCGATCGTCACACTGATAATAAACGGGGTTCAGCTGAGCCTCGAGTCGTCATCCAGACCAATCGGATCAGCTTCACTTGTGGTTTGTTAGATTTGACATCAGTTACTGTGGATGTTCATAAAACAATTATACTGTGTCCTCGCCGCTTGTCCAGGAGGCCTGAAACAACATCTTGAGGAGTCCAGATTTAAAACTAGATCCATTTCAATAGCACGTCTTCATCGGAAGGTTTTAATATCCGTGTTCGTCTATGTGTTCGCTAATTTCCACCCTGACGAGAAGGGGACTCTGGAGGAAGACGCCAAATACTCGTCACATGAACATCAGGCTTCAAAAACCTGCAGTTTCACCTGCAGCTTGGCTTGGCTGTTCGTCCAGACACGCTCACCGAGCTGCTCCGATGGTATCAGCTGTTAGTGATGGTGTCTCCTCAGGGAGTTGTAGTTTTTAGGACCCATTAAGACTACAGCTGCGCTCCTTCTGATTCACCCCTGTAAGCAATAAAGGGCATCACAGAAATGTCTCATCTTTGAAAGTTTTATTGTTGAGCTGATCGTCGTTTATATCTTCCTTAATTTCTCTTAAAACCTGAAAAAGCAGAAGTGTTGTTTTCCTTTTGTGTCAGCCTACGCTTGTAGATTCTCCACTTCCTGTGCACTTTGTTTGTCCTCATTCATCCATATGAACTGAATCATGTATTATTCCAGAGACTTTCACAGATGTTTTTTTTGTTTCCTTTCTTTCAGACCCTCCAGTCGTCCAACAGTTGAAAAGAACTTTTAAATACTTCAAGGACTACAGACAGGTGAGTGGATGTCAGGTGACGCGTTCAAACCTGGAGGATAAAATCACTCGGTTTGAAATCATTTTACAAACTTAAACGTATGATGAAATATCAGGACTGTAGCTACTTCTGAGGACCTGTGTTCAGGTTTGTTTTTCTGCCGTGTGTTGGTGGTTTGTAAAGGCTGATACTAATAATGTTGGACTCTGTGCTTTTAAATGGGACCGTTTTAGGCCAAAAAACTAAACAAATACAAATTTTCCTCTCCAGAATTTATTCCATGGTAGAGGGGAGGTACTTTTTTCTTTTTCTTTGTATTATAAAATGTATGAGACATATATACAGACATACTTACACCTACAGTGTATATACATAAACAACAGGCCGTGCAGGAGGAGGTAGGAAGCTAAATGTTTATACAAAGACCTCTCTTAAAGATTCAAGCCAAGATAAATCGGTTAGTTCTGAATAGTGAGGGATGGAAAGGCAGACATCTTTTGGAAAACAGCTTTTACACCACCAGCTGTTTTTAAATGAAGAAGAAATTACAAAATAAAATAAAATGGCTGAATGAAAAGAAAAAAAATCCAAGTACATCTTTCTTGTCTTTAGCTGGTTTACCAGAATTAATAGCGATGGTTTGAATAAGGCGTTACCGTGGAAACCACACAGCAGCTGTAGCAGACACTGGATGGGGAAAATGGTGATTCCTAAGTAAGCGGAACATCTGTTTGATTTGAGATGTCTGCAGGATTCAGGTTACAGTTTGGGGTTTTCCTTTCAGTGAAGTTGTGGTGTGAAAATATTCTTGAATGAAGCAACAATAGCTTCAGTGTCTGTAATGTAGACTCATCTTATTATGGGCATGTCCCATCTTCCTGTTTGGGTTTTTCAGAGAGGTAATATGAGCCAATTCTGACTCCTGCAAACACACAATCATACGTGCTATCTCTTAGATGGAATATATTCAGATATAAAAGGTATGAGTGTAGATGTTTTGATGCAAGAACTTCCTGAATTTTCTCAGACTTGCCGACTTCCTCGTCTGGAAGGTGTTGATGGTTGATGTGCTGGCACAGTGTGACCTGTTGTCTCTGTGTGTCTGCGTGTTGGTCCCCCGTTGATGATGTCACGGTCAGATGATCATCGAGCCGACGAGCCCGAAGCTGCTGCCCGACCCCCTGAAGGAGCCGTACTACCAGCCTCCCTACACTCTGGTGCTGGAGCTCACCGACGTCCTGCTGCACCCGGAGTGGTCGGTACGTCTCCTCACGCTCTTTTCCAGGAGTTCTCACGATGCTTTAATAGATAAAATCGACATATCATATAGATGATTTCATATGCAGATATTCTTCAGGTTTTAGGAGCGTCCTTTGGACATGTGTACAGCTCATTCACGGCCTCTTCCTGTTTGCACTCAGCTCTGTGCTGGAAACAAACCGACCAGCCGACAGTCTGCAGGGCTGCAGGGGCAGAGATGCACAGAAGAAAAGGAGAAACACAGCTGCTGTTAAACACGATCAAAGACTTGGAGATCAACAGGTTTCTGGATACGAGCAAATATCCGGCTAATATGTGGCTGAAGGAATGAAAGAGGGAGGCTGAGTTCACACGGTCCAACAAGGCTGCATGTAAACGGGAACATTAGTGGAAGATTCATCTTCATCAGCAACATGGAAACAGCTCAGTGGGAATATTGTCTCTTTTAGGAAGAAGGGCAAAAACTGTAACTTTATGTGCATGTAAACGTAGTCAGTGAAGGGCGAGAGAGAGACGAGAGATCAGAGAGAGAGACGCAATGAATTGTACAAATGGGGACGACGGTTTCTCTGGGAAGACATTTATAGTGTTGCATTTAGTTCTCATGAAAAGAGAGTTTGTTTTGAAAAGTGACAGAAAAAAATGTGGAAAGTTTTGGGGGGAGGGAGTCTCTCTATAATACTTCCTTCCCCAGCCAAGACATACAGAGATAATCAGTGAAACTTTCCATATAGAATATTATTTGGTAAACAAGCAGAAGCAGAGAAAAGAGGAAACGGTTAGAGATGTGAAGGAGGGAGGAGGGCAGGAGTGGAGGTGAGTTCGGGGGTTAATGGTTTTATGGGACAGGTGGAGTGTGTGGCGGAGGTGTGTCCCACCACCTGTCGACTCTTCTTGTTGTCTGCACACACACGCACACTGTCCACCTACCTGACAGGTGTGCAGCAGCCGTAACGCAACACCTGCCGCATGCTTAAACAGACCAACACACACACACACACACACTTAGCCCTCTATTTCACAACTTGTACAAACACAAACTCTGTTTCCAGCTTTCTTCCCTCTTTATTTCTTACAGCCCTGCACACACAAACACGCACTTTGTGTCCTCTATTCACCCTCCAACCACCCGCACACACCCGCACACACCCACACAGACACACACAGACACACACACACACACACAGACACACACAGACACACACACACACAGACACACACAGACACACACACACACACACACACACACACACACAGACACACACATGGGTCCGACAGCCCTCCGGTTGTTGATGTTGTGTGTGTGTTTTTAACTCAAGCAGCAGCAAATAGGAGCCGTCCCGAGTGGAAAAGGTCACGACCTCTGAGCGTCTGACCGTAACTGAACAACGGCTGTCCTGCTGCTACAGTTACTTACACACACACACACACACACACACACACACACACACACACACACACACACAGATAGTCCTGTTACTTCGAGCTGTGGATGCAGTGTTCCTAATGATAGATGATGTGCGTGTGAGCCACATCAAACTTACGTTTCTTTTCATCACTTTGTTACGGACCAAAATGTATTTTCTGTATCTTAATCTCACGATCAGGCTGGGACTCACTCCTGTAACACACACTACATGGCCAAAAGTATGTGGACACACTGGAATAAACATTTATCAAGGACTCTTTAAAAACCTAAAAGCTTCTAAAGTGCTTCACACAAGGCGGCTTTATAAAATCAAATGGAGAACTTGTACAAAACAAAAGACTAACTGGACCAGAATAAATCGGATAAAACAAACTCCAGTAATGAGAGAATTCAAGTAAAATTAACGCTAAGTTCTCAAATAAAAGTGTGTTTTTCAACACAACAGAACTGTAAACACACTCAGGTTTTAAGCCGGACTAGACGAGGGTCTAAGGACAGAGGGTGTCGTATTTGTATAATACGTAAAATAATATATCAAAATAAATGGATAGTTTTAAACAGACAAAAGACTGTAACGCCATCCAGCAAGGCGCTGCGTTGGCCAATCACATGCATGCAATTGTACAGTCTTGTCTCAGATTAATCACTTTCATCTGAGATAACAGAGATAACGCCTCAGCTCTTTTCCCCTGAAGGGTTTCAAGGTTTTATTTTACAAAATGTTATATAATTATCTGGAGACCCTATGGTTTAATATAACTCCTAATTGGTAAGATTCGCCATCTTTAGCCCCCATTATTTGCTTTGCATAAACCAGCAGTAAGCTTAATGATGAATAATAATAATCCCAATATTCTGGTTTGGTTTGGATGTGATCGCCCATTCATGTGCTGCGCTGTCTGACCCGTGTCTCATTCTTCGTCTGGGTAAATAACTTGGCACTAGATATTTTAGATTTGGTGTTTAGTCCAGTGTCAGTCGGGCTCAACGCAGCTCCTTCACTTTAAACTGGTGTTACAAGGTTTGAAAAGCTGCCGTCGTTTCCTCTGTCTGGGCTTTGATGTTTCCGTCTGCGTCTCCAGTTGTCGACAGGTTGGCGGTTTAAGAAGCGTCCGGGCATCGACTACCTGTTCCAGCAGCTCGCACCGCTCTACGAGATCGTCATCTTCACTGCAGAGACTGGCATGGTGAGGCACAAACACACACACACACACACACACACACACACACACAGTGTTTATCACTAAATAAGCCCTCAGAGGTTTCTCTGTCATGCTGATGTGAGTTGACTGCTGCTCGATCAGATCTGTCAGGAGCAGAAAGCTGCCTGAGGAAACGCACCATTTAAGAGTCTGCGTTCCAACCAGGCTGCACCAGACTTCATTTAGTTTTCAGCTGCTTTTAGAAAAGTTTGTAGAGTCACTGAAGGTGAAACTGATCTTAGTCCCGCTGTTAGTCTGTGGGCTGAGATTTCTTTCATGTCCCTTTTCATCATCACGTTTTTCTCCACTGCGGCCCCACGGCAGGAAATAACCACACCGGCCCATGATGTGGTTGTAAGACCAACACATGACCGAAGCCGTGTCTTGCAGAACCAGTAGTGTTTTTGTTGTTTATTTAACATTAACAAGGTCGGCATCTTGGGAAGTATGCTTTTATCTCTTGCAGACAGTTCGATGCCGTATCTGTTCATTCACTATGAAGCCGGTTCTAGGTAGCTTAGCGTAGCACAAAGACTGGAAACTGTTCAAAGGCAACAAAATCCACCTACCAGCGCCTCTGAACCTCACTAATTAACATGTTAAATCTTGTTTAGCAAAAAGCGAAGCGTAACAAGGACACAGTTTTAGGCAGAGTTACGTGCCAGACTGTCTGTAATAAACAGCAGTTCATTGTTGCCGTTTACATGTGCTGAGTCGTCAGCCGGGTTTAACTCTGGCCTTTGAGATGCTAACAGAGTCGTCAGACAGACAGACAGACCTTCTCCTGCAGTCCAAACTTCAGCTACTTATTTTAAGTTTTTAAAATACTGGAAAATACCCACAGCTTAATGTGACGTCTTCAACAGTCCAAAACCCCAAATATTTAGTTTATTATGATACAGAACCAGAAAAAAACCAGCTGATTCTCTCGTTGGAGAAGCTGGAACTGGAGTATGGTTTGTGTTTTTGCTTGAAAAATGACCCAAATGACCGAAAACTTTAATGATTACAGGTCAGCTGGTTTCAGTGAACTGATAACAATTTAACCAGCGTGTCATGGCGGACGGTGATGATTATTTTGTCTTCCAGACGGCGTATCCTCTGATTGACAGCATCGATCCTCAGGGTTTCGTCATGTATCGTCTCTTCAGAGATGCAACACACTACATGGAGGGGCATCATGTCAAGGTACTGTGTGTGTGTGTGTGTGTGTGTGTGTGTGTGAAGGTAACTTTTCACTGCTGAATCAAAGCTCTGTTCAAGTCTCAAACCCACTACAGCCCGTTATAACCAGTCTAAAACGTACAGAATAAACTGGTTCCAACTTATAAATGGTCTTTAACAGTTTGTATTTGTTACTTTGCTGTGCAGAAGGACTATAAACATGTTTCCCTCTGTGGAACAGAGAGAGGACACACGGAGCAGATGACAAGAAAGAAGGCTGTCGCTTCATAGAATCAGAAATATGGAAAATCAGCATCACGTGTCCAAAGAAATAAAACGATAATATAAAAACAAAAAGAAGCATTAATAATGTTAATAATCAAATTATAAATATTTTGAAAATGCTAAAAGATTTTAAATATATATGTTTACATAAAGACAAATATACAACAAAAATGAATTAATATGTTCACCAGCAGTTTAACCTCCTGACGAACAGTTTATTACTAAAACTTATTCTCTGACTAAAGACTCGTGTGTTTTAGTTGCTTAAAGAAATCCAGAGCTGCAGAGAAACCTGATAAAACACCTGTAAACAGTGACACTACCAGGCTGCACGACCCCCCCCCACCTCCTGTTGCTCCTCCTCCTCCACCTCCTGTTGCTCCTCCTCCTCCTCTTGCTGCTCCTCCACCTCCTGTTGCTCCTCCTCCTCCTCTTGCTGCTCCTCCACCTCCTGTTGCACCTCCTCCACCTCCTGTTGCACCTCCTCCTCCACCTCCTGTTGCTCCTCCTCCACCTCCTGTTGCTCCTCCTCCTCCTCTTGCTGCTCCTCCACCTCCTGCTGCTCCTCCACCTCCTGTTGCTGCTCCTCCTCCTCCTCCTGTTGCTCCTCCTCCTCCTCTTGCTGCTCCTCC
>LKNJ01007709.1:1087-15996 GCA_002120245.1 Maccullochella peelii | reverse complement strand
AGTTTGTTGAGGCTAACCCCAACTGCATCCGTCAAGGTTAAATGTTTCCTTACGTTTTTGTTTTAATTTCCCTCGTAAATTACGACAATGACGGACATTAAAATCGGATAGCCTTAACTCTGCAAAATTATTTTAATTCTGAACTGTAACGTTGCAATTGTAGACTGTATGGTTGTAATACACAATTCACTGAAGTTAGCTGTTAGCTGGTGTGCTAACAAGCTGGCAAGCTTTCTATTATAAAGAGGTTGGGAAAGATTTGATGGGGTAACATTAGGAAAAATGTATCACAACACACTTCAACTTGATTTGGCAAGTTAACGCTACTTTAGCAACTAGTTACCTAACGCTAAGTAAGCTAAACAGCATATTATTCGTTGGCAGCAAACGAGACTTACCATTGTAGTAGTACTGCAAAAAGATGTCTCTACATCCATGGAAAAGAAGCGGAAGAAAATGGATGGATGGAAAAGAAGACGATGCTGTTATCTTGATTCTGATTGGCCAAAAGACTCGAAAGGTCTCACCAAAGATGTTTTATTGGGAAGAAGATTGCTACGTGACAACAGCTTTCTGAAACCTCTCTGTTCTCACACGATTCACGTGAATGACATATAAGGCAAAACAGTGAATTTTGCCTTAAAGCGACTAGTTTGCAGGTATTGATTGTAACTAATGTTGTTTATTATTTATCATTCATCAAGTCATTTATTAATGATTTTGAGATCAGTTGTATTAAGAACAACTGCCTATTTAGTTCATCAGGAAGACCACTCCAATGTACAGCGTGACCATTTTAGAAAGTGGCATGTTTCTTCTCGGTTCTCATCAATCTATTCCATCTGCCAGCAGTTACGAACCCAATACCTTCTTGCTGTGAGGAGACAGTGCTCACCACTGAGCCACCATGCTGCCCTTTCAATTTTATTTCACAAAATGAAAATAAACCAAAAGAAAACACAGTGCAACTGGCCAAAATCAAATTAAAGAAGCACAGTGTAGCATCTAGTTCTCCCTGACAATACCTGACACTTCACAGACTTCAGTCCCACCTACAAACACTCTGATTGGTTCAGTTGTTTCTCCAATCTGGGACGAGTGGTGACAAGGGCCAGACCTCTGAATTGCTAAAGCAAATTTAAAAAGTGGGCGGGTGATTCAGGGGGTTGGAATGAGGCCACAGTTGCAATTCAAATGAAGCATTTGTGCGGTGAAATGAAACCCCTCTGCACTGCTCTGCACCAGCCACTTGAGCTCTGCTTCATGACCACTCAACCTGTGTAACAAGTCAGCATAAAAGGATGACAGTTAGGCAGTGTGCATTACACAATGCAGGACACCTGCGCTGACAATGTTGTACGAAGCACACAAATAAATGACAGGCTGATGGGTCTGATAACAGCAACTAATGTAGATGTAGAGGACTCTGTGTGTGTGTGTGTGTGTCTTCCTCTGTCTGTCTCTGAGAGGTGTTATCTGGCTTTTGGATGAAAACAGAGAAAGATGACACTGATGTGATAATGAGAACCTCGCCCTGTGGCTCCTGAAGAAGAAAAAAAAAGTCCTGGCCTTCGCAAACTGCGGTGTCATCAGAAAACAGACGGGGGTGCACAGTCTGCTCCATCTATATCTGTGAATAAAGCATTTAATTAGCCCAAGCTGTCAGGCTGTCTCACACACAAGTCTCACACATTGCCCCTCCCCCATTTATTCTCTCACTCATGTCAGATTTTTACCTCTGTTTCTTTTCTCTTGCTTAAAGACAGAGACAGAAACACAATGATGCTCTGGAGTTCAAGCGTGAGGAAGCTGCCAATGTTTGAGAATTAAAAGCTTATCTTTCAACATTTCAGAGTGATGAGACCAGATCTACACTATATGGACAAAAGTACTGGGCCACTCCTCTTAATCATTGAATTCAGGTGTTTCATTCAGTCCCATTGCCATAGGTGCATAAAATCAAGCACCTAGCCATGCAGTCTGCCTTAACAGACATTTGTGAAAGAATGGGTCGTTCTAAAGAGCTCACTGAATTCGAACGTGGTACTGTAATAGGATGCCACTGTTGCAACAAGTCAGTTCGTGAAATTTCTTCTCTCCTAGATATCCCACGATCAACTGTAAGTGGTGTTATTGCAAAGTGGAAACGTTTAGGAACGACAGCAACTCAGCCACGAAGTGGCAGACCACGTAAAGTTACAGAGCGGGGTCGCCGAGTGCTGAGGCGCATAGTGCGTAGAAGTCGCCAAAGCTCTGCTGACTCAATAACTGCAGAGTTCCAAACCAGCTCTGGCATTAATGTCAGCACCAAAACTGTGCGCCGGGAGCTTCATGGCATGGGTTTCCATGGCCGAGCAGCTGCATGCAAGCCTTACATCACCAAGNATACACTATATGGACAAAAGTATTGGGCCACTCCTCTTAATCATTGAATTCAGGTGTTTCATTCAGTCCCATTGCCATAGGTACATAAAAGCAAGCACCTAGCCATGCAGTCTGCTTTAACAGACATTTGTGAAAGAATGGGTCGTTCTGAAGAGCTCACTGAATTCGAACGTGGTACTGTAATAGGATGCCACTGTTGCAACAAGTCAGTTTGTGAAATTTCTTCTCTCCTAGATATCCCACGATCAACTGTAAGTGGTATTATTGCAAAGTGGAAACGTTTAGGAACCACAGCAACTCAGCCACGAAGTGGCAGACCACGTAAAGTTACAGAGCGGGGTCGCCGAGTGCTGAGGCGCATAGTGCGTAGAAGTCGCCAAAGCTCTGCTGACTCAATAACTGCAGAGTTCCAAACCAGCTCTGGCATTAATGTCAGCACCAAAACTGTGCGCCGGGAGCTTCATGGCATGGGTTTCCATGGCCGAGCAGCTGCATGCAAGCCTTACATCACCAAGAACAATGCCAAGCGTCGGATGGAGTGGTGTAAAGCACGCCGCCACTGGACTCTGGAGCAGTGGAAACGTGTTCTGTGGAGTGACGAATCACGCTTCTCTATCTGGCAGTCTGATGGACGAGTCTGGGTTTGGCGAATGCCAGGAGAACGTTACCTGCCTGACTGCATTATGCCAACTGTAAAGTTCGGTGGAGGAGGGATAATGCTATGGGGTTGTTTTTCTGGGGTTGGCCTTGGCCCCTTAGTTCCAGTGAAGGGAAATCTTAAAGCTTCATCTTACCAAGTCATTTTGGAAAATTCTATGCTTCCAACATTGTGGAAACAGTTTGGGGAAGGCCCTTTTCTGTTCCAGCATGACTGTGCCCCAGTGCACAAAGCAAGGTCCATAAAGGCATGGTTGGATGAGTTTGGTGTGGAAGAACTTGACTGGCCCGCACAGAGCCCTGACCTCAACCCCATTGAACACCTTTGGGATGAACTAGAACGGAGATTGCGAGCCAGGCCCTCTCGTCCAACATCAGTGTCTGACCTCACAAATGCTCTTCTGGATGAATGGGCAGGAATTCCCACAGACACGCTCCAAAATCTTGTAGAAAGCCTTCCCAGAAGGGTGGAAGCTGTTATAGCTGCAAAGGGGGGACCAACTTCATATTAATGCCTATGAATTTGGAATGGGATGTCATTAAAGCACCTGTAGGTGTAAGGTGTAGGTGGCCCAATACTTTTGTCCATATAGTTCAGACTGCAGGTAAAAGTGGCCCAAATCTGATTTCTTTTTTTGCTCATATGTGACTCAGATCTGTGAACAGCACAAATCACATGGAATCTGATCTTTTCTATTCTGATTTGGGTCACTTTCACATGTGGTCCTAAATCAGATACAGGTCTGATTCTTTGCAATGCGACCTCAGTCTGAACAGTCATATCAGAATCGATGCGACTTTTACGCTACTCTAGGTCGATATTCATCATTCAATGTCGCTGGCGGGAATCACTCAGTGAATTCAAACATAAAACATTTAGCTCTCTTTATCCTCATCATCTGCTCATGAATTCCCTGGCTTCCAGTGCACATTAACTTATAAATGAAGCCGTAAATGCTGACTTCAGTGGCCTCCATGTTTACTTCCGTACAACAGCGTGCTGCGTGTGACGTCTTTGTTATTGTTCTTTTGCGCATGCAGGTCAGTTCAGGACCAGTTCACACTGGAATCTGATATTGGCCACATTTAAAAAATAATGTGAACAGCCAAACAAAAATTGGATTTGAGCACTATATCCCAATTGATCACTAATGCTTGCACATTTATCTTTATTATTATTATTATTCATGACAACATGACTGTTCTGATGTACACTGTATGGATCTATCTCTGGTTTTACACTAAGCTAGCTATGGAATTTAGTTGTTATTGGGCAGTCCAGACTGTCATTTCTTCAAGTTATCTGTGGTGAGCCCCTGGGCTTTATTTTGGGCCCAGGCTTTTTTTCCCCATATACACTATGTAAGTGTCAAATAATTAGCAATTACTACTTTGCCTGGTTACTTTGCCTGGTGCTTGAGATGGCTTGGGTTTACCACGAGGCACAACTGGGTATAAAAGCCATTTCAATCTTACATCACTCTTTAGTGGTAATAAATGAGGAAATCCCAAACTTTCCAGCATCAAGTGTAATGTTGCATTCTGACACAAGCAGAATAGATTGAATAGATAACTTGAACGAGAATGTGATATTTACTTTATTGATGCTGTACACTAGGACAGGTGCAACCCAACAACTTGATCAGCAGAAGATGGTTAACGATACCATCATGCAGATTGTTAATACACGTTAATAACAAGACTAATAATCTACAACAGGGCTTTTCCAAGTTTTACACTGTGATTAAGTGGATTTATGGAGTTCTATTCATGATTAACATTGGAGATAATGAGCCTTTGAAAAGTGTTGGTCACACTGAATCATAAAAATATGTGTATCATGTCTGTGTTCAGATTTAACTGTGAGAAGAAGTACCAATTTTGACGTAATTTACACCACTTTGGTGTATATATTTCCTTGTGTTTCTTCTGTATCTTTACGTTTTCAGCACTTTGAATTCTCTTGTTATTGGTGATCGAACCACCAAACCTAGAATTAATAGCCAACCTGCTCTACCACCTGAGCTACCCTTAAATCAGTCAAGGGTGCACTACATATTCACTGTGTTATATCATCATTATTTTTATAAGCCCCTTAGCAAAACAAAAACTGAACTTTAAAGGCAATAAAAGTGTAACTTTTTCTTTTTTTCTTTAATGTAGAGCTATCTACTGAGATAAGAGTTTTCCACAATCAAAGAGAAACAAAGGTCAAATTCTGGTGATACTCTACGTTTTAGTGTGACTGATTGCACCATATTCATTTTTCCTCTAAACTAAATGATGTAACAATGTTAGCAGATCTGGACCCTGCAGATAAATGTTTTTGGCACATGTAACACCCCTTGTCAGATAATTTAATATGTAGAAAAAACAACTGGAACCTCTTTTGTGGAGTTCTTCCCAACCTTTCTCTGGAATATATAAACCCATTAGTCAGAATCAAAAATGGAAATGTATTTAAGAGAAAATGCTAAACAATCGAAATGGCAGAACTCCTTAATTATATGCAGGATAGATGTATAATCGAAACTGGCTCAACTTTTGTTATGAATAATATTCCCTCACATATAGATTTTGCCATGTTTGACATTAATAATAGCTGAAGGGGAAAAAATACAATGCCACAGAAATTACAAAAACAATAAAAGCAATAATTAGATTTAGCTGTATTGGCAAACTGTAAGTTTCAACCTCTAATATGCTTGAATCCCTGAATACACTGAAACAATGCAGTGGAGAAGCTCTGTTCATACAGCAGTGGATCAGAGCACAGTCACTAAGCAAAGCTGCTTTATGAAGTGATAAAATCCAAATCTGCGTAAAGCTTTTATGGCAGGGACGAGCACAGGTTGGCAGAGTGTCAGGACGTCCTGGGTGGCACCTGCACGTGCGAGGCGGATCACCTGCAGGAAACTTGCACAGTATCTGTCTGTCTTTTGTCCTGTTTGGGGATTCCCTTTAAATGTATTTAATTTACATAAAAAGTGGACAAAAGCAGACTGTGTGTGTGTGCATGCATCTGTATAAGGGGACACTCACTGTCAATAGTGTGAGTTACAGTGGTTCTGCTGTAGATGAAAAGATGTTGCTTGCAGCAAATAGCAGACAATGAATTTGGGTGAATAAAGCCGGATTTGGGTGGAAGTGAGGCGAGACAGACACGGTATGGAATGATTATGTGTATGTGTTACACATACAAGAATGATGCGAGGCTCACTCTGGTGCGACACATTTAATTTCTGTTGAAAATATGAAAATACAGTGTAGGTCAGAAGCGCTCTCTGTTGCGTGCATACTGGAACTCACTCACGACTGACAGCTTCTACTACTCTACTGGCGTTAGCTACTGATGCCTTATTCTTCTACACCATAAGCAAATATAACTAATAATAATAAACATTTAAATGCCATTGACAACTCATACAAAATGTCATAAACACACATTACTATCAATAGTCATCTGAACTCTCTTTTCACAGGTTCTCTCTCTCCAGAATATCTCAGGTAAGTACTCAATTACATGTCTTTCTTTTACAGCGATTACAGCTAAGTAACAGGTCATGGACAACTTTAGTTTACATGAAAACAAATATTTAACAGTTAGTTCATATTATTATACATACTGTCTTATCCCCACTTTTAAACCTATTTGAATTATGCTTATATGAACTAACATCATCTAACTTGACAGTATTCTATACCAAAAACATCAATCACTGTAATTTTCTTTCCCAGTGTACTTACAGAAATTACAATAAAAGCATAAACAGTGAATATTGTGTGGACTCTTATTTTGAAAACGTCATACCTTCAAACACCATTTCTAACCCAGTGACTGTGACGGGATATCAAAGGAATAACATGGACAGTAACATTAACATGCTAGCAATGATTAGCATTAGCATCGCATATAACTGTTAGCTCTCCAGTCTGCTTGACACACACTGCTAAACTACGCTGGTATAAACATTCCCACAATTCATCCGTACTTTACACAGTTTATCACCAAACATCAATCTCTAAAACAGATAACTGTTCATTCATTTACACTTAAGCTCATACAGCAAGGTACCGGACTGTCTTTTAGTTTAGCTAGCGGACTTCTTTTGATTAGCGCCCGCCATTTTAATCAGAAGCTAGGCAACCGATGCTGTAGTATAATGCATAGAGCGCCATCTACTGACCATGTAGTGATTGGCAGGAATAAAACAACCACACATCCCAGTGAAAGACCTAATTCCAGAATAATAGAGATAAGTGACAATGTAAAATATATCAGGTTTTTGAGACCTTAGTTTCCACTGAATTCAAAATTGTTGGGGGCTAATATATCCCTGTCTTTTCCAACACCCAGTGCCACGTGTGTGTGTGTGTGCGCATGCACAAACTTAGATGTGTATGCGTTGTGGCATATGCATATGTTCCTGTGCATGGACCACAGACACAAATGCAAATGTAGTGTGTGTGGAAGTGGGTGTCAGTGTGTGTGTGTGTGTGTGTGTGTATGTGCGTCTAAGATAATTAACTGTCCACAGAAGCGTGTCATTCCTCTATTGTGTGTCGGACCGGACCGCAGGGGTCCTAAGGAGGAGCGGAAATGCTGATTTAGTCTCACATTAGTCAACACACACATATGCAAACACACACACACAATCAACCTCAACCTGCTGTATCCACCACCCATTAACCCTACCACCAGCAGACTGCTGGCCAGGCAGCTCGATGCTCGGTGGCCTTTTCCAGAGGAATTCTAAGGGTGGGTTTTTTTCTTGTAGATATTCCACGCCGCTTTGCGCCCTCAGATTTCACACTGCAACATTAACACGAGCTGACACACTGGATTAAAGGCAGACAGCTGGAATGCCCGGGCCCTTTGTGCAGCATGGATGTCAGCCAAGAGCCTTCGCTCTGAGGCCAAGAGAGACCTGGGAAAGAGAGCCCTCCTTGGAAATAAACACAAGTTTGGCCAAGAGGGTGGAATGTACCTGACGGAGTAAATCCTTCACTAGCCTTGCCTGGTCTGGCCTGGGTTGTTTGAGTCCGGATAGGTGAACTTGAAAGAGGTCTCTGAGCTATGCTAGAGGGCAAGAAGAAGAAGAGGAGTCAAAACTGTGAGGGAAATAGGGTTGCTTGAAACATCTGAGGCCTGTCTCACCTGTTTAGGATGCATCCTAATTACAATACAGCAGAACCAAACTGTAGGTTATCAGCTGTCAAAGGTGTACAATTCAAATCATACAAATCAGGAAAGTGAGCTAAAGCTGGTCTTCATTAATGAAAAGCCCATTCATTAAAAACTGAATGTTTTCCATCTTAACTGCCAATTAAGATTACATTTTGTTATGTTAGTTTTTCACATGCCACAATGCTCTAAATGTCATTTCAGAGGGTAAATGAATAAATAATGATTATTTTGTTTTTCTGGCCTTTAAGCAAGTCTTTGGAACTGTGTAACAGTGTGGCCACTGTGGTACTGCAACAGAAAAATCCCTTTCGTGCCAAAAAGCATTTTCCCCATAGGCCGCCATGATAAAGAGACGTCTGTAAAACTGTTGACAGGACACTCTTTGTAATATGAATTAATGATTTTATTTATATTTGCTAAACTAACCCCAGGGCCTAGAAAAGCAATTCTTCTGTATGTGATGTCATTCCAATGTACAAAGAAACACTAATGCACGTGTGCAGTAAGCTGCACAACGCAGAAGCAAGTTAGGAAGTGAGAAAACTGTTTGACAATTACTCAGCCAGCACATTAGGTCCAAAGGAAAGGATTCCATCTTGGAGTCCAGAATCCATTTCTATAATACATCCATGTTTTGGACTTCTCTGCTTACCCTAAAAGTTTACCACTGTCAAGACAGTTTGCTATTTGTCAATGCTATTTTGTCAAAGTTGAACACAATGGAAAAGATTTTTGCAGATTTACTTCATTTATGTGAGCAGATCCTCTCATGCAGTGATTCTGCTGAAAATAATTCATTTTGCTTCAAAATTGTAGTGTTTGAAGTGTATTGAAGTTCCTTTTATTGCTTATGAATTCAACATTTTCATTTGTAATGTGTTATTTTTTTCTGTTAAAAGTGACATAGTCTTGCTTTAACATGATCAAATGTAAATACATTGGAAAATGATGCAAAATACCATTATCATGTTGTTCAGCGTATGGGTATCAGCCTCTGAAAACCTCAACAGAATGACTAAAAATACCACAGCCCCTTCCCTAACATTTAAGCACAGTCTCTAATCCAGCCTGCAAATGAGATTCACCCAAATGGGTGCTTGAAAGTGAGAAATAAGAGAAAGAGAGAGAGAGAGACACTGGCTTGTTTAGGGTCTCCATGGTAACGGGCAGTCTAGTCACGCCTCATTATGGCGAGCTGAGTGTTTGTATTGGCCAGCCAGTTCCGGAATGTATTCTCCCCATGCTAATAGCCTTCAGATGCCATCGGCTCATTGCGCTCAGCAATGTCACCCAACTTACTCAATCACACACACACTCACACACAGACACAAACACACAGAAGTGGGGAGAACAGAGAACTGGCAGTTTAATGGCTTCAAATATTTCCCCCCGGAGATCTGTCTAAATAGATAACATAATCATTCCTAAAGTACTGCTGGCTGGCACAACTGGCTATGTTCACTCCACTAAGCTCTCCCCTGGTTTGTGTGTGTTTGTGTGTGTTTATGTCGGTGTGTGTGTGTGTGTGTGTACATGTGCCCTCATGTATTCTGCATACAGTGTGTTCTTGTGTGTGTCACTTTTATCATTTGATGACAATGATTGATGATTATGATCACTGTTTTTTTCTTTTTGTGGAATATTTCCTTTCCATCAGATTTCATAGAATATTTCACTGCACTTCCTGTAACATACATACCTAACTGTAACCTGACTGTAACCTAACTATTCCCATAACATACATACCTAACTGTAACCTAACTGTAAACCTGAAAACCAGCCGTTTCCTTATTTATGGATTCTCTATTTGACATTTCATCCTTCATACCAAATTAAGTATGAAAAATAGTTAAATAATTGTGATTAATTATGGGGGTAAAACTTTATTTCAACCTCCCTTGGCATTTATAAACAGTATATAAACTGTTAATAAAAGGTTTACAACACACAATAACATACTGTAATGAGCTATAACATTTATACCTTCTGCTATGAAACATCTGTAGCGGGTATATAAACAGATGATAAATGTGTTAGGAACCGTTTGTGGTCAGGTTATCTGGTGGTGTTTGTCTGGTGGTGGTGTGTGTGTCCGTACCTATAGAAGATCTAGGCCTAGGGGCGTGGCTGTCTGCCACTGCTGGAGCTACACTCCTGTGGCTCATCTACCCTCATCAGACAGAGGAATACAAATACCAGGAAGTGGTGTGCTCATCGCCAGATCATCCAGTCCACTTGAGTGGTACCTCATGGCTCCTCACGTTTTGAATCTAAGTTAAGTACTCTCTGAAGTCTTGCTTGTTTGATAACTCCTGTCTGCTCTCCGCTACAGAACACTGGCAGTTTGTTTCATGCGATGCCACGTCTACTGCTGCCTGCTCTACGCTACCGCATCCCGGCTGCTAGTTCCTGCTGCCTCCTTTCTCCTCGCCTGGGCTGCCACCCACGCCATCGCTGACCAGCCCTGCCTGCCACGCTACGTCCCGGCTCCACCATCGAAGACAGACCTTGAACCAGGTAGGTAATTGAAGAAGGTGTTTATTTGCAATATGAACACGGACCCAAGTGATGGTGACAAGGCTTATGTGTTAGGTTTTAAGGATAGTTCTTTGCCGGACCCAAACGGTACGATCTGGCCAGTAATGGATCCAACAGACTTGGACTGGGAAGGCTTCCGCCTTTTCCAGGCAGTGTCTAACAAGGGATCGCTCCTGGGCCAACACGAACAGTTACTTTGGGCACTTTCAGATGGTCAGCAGGGTACCAATACCGCTATTCTCGGTTTGGCTTGGCAGGTCACCAACCTGGCGGCAACCCTGGATCTTGCAACCTCAAGACCCTTAGCCTTGTCTCCCTCACTGTCTTCAGCTCCACCTCGTTTCCAGGACTCTCACGCTCTGGATCCAGAACCTTTTGATGGGGACCTATCACGGTGCAGTGGATTTCTGCTCCAATGTAACATGGTATTCAAGTTACGACCCTTAGCTTATGCATCAAGCAGCAACAAGGTGAAATATGTGTTGACATTACTCAGGGGCCGAGCGCTGGAGTGGGCTCTCCATGTTAATGCTAAGATTGACGAGATGTCCTATGAAGAGTTCATTCAGGCTTTGTCCCTACTTTTTGATCATCCCGATCATCAAGGAAACGCCACCCAACGGTTGTTCAATTTACAACAAGGCAGAGTACTCGGTGGAGTTCTGGACCTTAGTGGCAGAATCCGGGTGGAATGAAAAGGCTCTAAGGGGAGCGTTTCTACAAGGATTATCTGAAGACATCAAGGGTGAACTGGTTTCACAGGATGAACCTGGGGGTCTCCAGGCGCTAGTCACCCTCGCAACCCCACTTGACGACAGGTTACAGGAATGGCACCGACAACGCAGGGACAACCACCATCAGGGACCCAGACCCGGAGTACCATCTCAACCTCCCCGCCTGAGGACATATTCGCATATTCCACCAGCACTGTTGAAAGGTCCGGTGATTTTCAGTCCAGGCGGAACCAATGCAACTGGGACACACCCGACTCTCCCCGGCCAATCGCCAGTACCGCCAGAGAGAGGGATTATGTTTCTATTGTGGGCGTGCAGATCACATGGTGGCCCAGTGTTCCTCCCGGCCAAAAGACCACACTCGCCAGTAGTAGTGGGATTACGGATGAGTCGAATCGTTCCTCCAATCCCACCTCTTGTCAAGTTTACCATGCATGCGAAATTGTGTTTCAACCAGGTAACCTTGCCCCTCCAAGTCTTAGTAGACTCCGGAGCTGAGGATAATTTTATTGACCAGGAAGTGGTGAGACAGCTCAACATTATTAAACTAACGTTGACACCTCCGGTCTCTGCCACCAACCTCTCTGGTAAACTACTGACATGGGTCACTTACGTTACTGCACCTGTTTCTCTCCAACTGCCTGGAAATCATCAGGAGGAGATTTCGCTGAAAATAATCCCTACCTCTCTGCATCCTGTGGTTTTAGGTTATCCTTGGTTGCGACTTCATAACCCACACTTGGACTGGGTCCAGGGAACAGTTGTTCAGTGGAGTGATTTCTGCCACTCCACCTGCCTGAAATCTGCTTGGTCCCCAGTCTCAACTTCTACCGCCCGTCAGAATAATCGAGTCCATTGACCTTTCTTCCCACGGAGTACCATGATCTAAGAGCAGTCTTTAGCAAGACAAAAGCCCTGTCACTACCCCCCCATCGACTGTGCCATCGAGCTTCAGCAGGGAGCACCCCTTCCTACCAGTAGGCTATATCATGTGTCTTGGCCTGAACGCATGGCGATGGAGAAGTACATTACCGAGTCTCTGGCATCAGGCATCATTCAACCGTCATTGTCTCCTTTAGCCGCAGGGTTTTTTTTCTTTGAGAAAAAGGACAAATCTCTCAGACCATGTATTGACTTCCATGGAGTCAATGACATTACTATAAAGAACAAATATCCTTTGCCATTACTCACCTCTGCTTTTGAGTTTCTACAAGGGGCTTTGGTTTTCAGTAAGCTGGATCTCCGCAACGCTCGCATGCAGGAGGGGGATGAGTGGAAGACTGCTTTTAACACGCCCCTTGGTCATTTTGAGTATCTCATTATGCCATTTGGGTTAACCAATGCCCTCGCTGTTTTCCAAACCATGGTCAATGGTGTTCTTAAGTATATCGTCCAAATACACAAAGACAAAAAGATATCCCTGTGTTCTCCAAGAATCAGGAAGAGCACGTGGGTCACGTGCGGTTGGTGCTCCAGAGACTCCTGGAAAACAAGCTCTTTGTGAAGGCGGAGAAATGTGAGTTCCACTCTCCTATGGTGTCTTTTCTGGGTTACGTCATTTCCAATGGACAGATTATGACAGATCCAGAGAAAGTGAAGGCTGTAGCCGAGTGGCCAGTGCTGGCAAATCGCTAACAACTTCGGTAAAAATTGGCAAACCCAAGAAACTGCTGAAGGTTTATCAGAAACTTTAGTAGAGTGGTAGCACCTTTGACCCAGCTCACGTCTACCAGTGTGCCCTTAACCAGGTCTGACTCGGCTGACCAGGCTTTCTTACAGCTCAAGGAGCTGTTCACAGCGGCTCCCATCCTGGTGCAACCCGATCCCGAGCGACAGTTTGTCATAGAGGTCGATGCATCAGACTCAGGAAACGGAGCGGTATTATCCCAGAGGTTGGGTACTGACCATAAGCTCCACCGATGCGCCTTTTTCTCTTGCCGCCTCACCCCAGCAGAACAGAAATGATGTCGAAAATCACGAAACTGCTGGCAGTAAAACAGGCCTTGGAGGAGTGGAGACACTGGCTAGAGGGCGAAAATCATCCTTTTCTCGTGTGGACCGATCATAAGAATCTAGCCTACCTCTGCTCAGCCAACAGACTTAATGCTCGCCAAGCCAGATGGGCACTGTTCTTCAGCCATTTTAACTTCTTCTTGGCATTCTTGGAACTGGGTCAGTAAGACAAGCCGGACGCATTGTCCAGACAGTTCCATCTGCCAGAAGTCCCAGCCATTCCAGACACTATTCTTCCTGCGTCGTGCATGGTGAGGGCCCTCACCTGGGAAATTGAAAGCCTTGTTAGGGATGACCAACGCACCGATCCAGGTCCTGACCATGTCCCGGAGAATCGCTTGTATGTCCCTCCTCCGGTCCGCTCCCAGGTGCTTCAATGGGGGCATGCTGCCAAGTTTGCTTGTCACCCGGGAATTCGTCGCACATACACCCTGCTTCAACGGCAGTTTTGGTGGCCAACCCTAGAGAAAGACACTAAGGGGTTTGTTCGAGCATGCCCAGTGGGTGCTCGTGGCAAGGCTTCCCATCTAGCACCAGCTGGGTTATTGCGACCACTCCCGGTCCCGGGTCGTCCTTGGTCTCATATCGTGGTTGATTTTGTGACAGGACTGCCCCTTTCTCAAGGCAACACTGCCATCTTAACCGTGGTAGACCGATTTTCCAAGGCAGTACATTTCTTGGGTCTTCCCAAACTTCCCTCGGCCCGGGAGACAGCTGACGTGCTCGTAAACCATGTGTTTAAGTTTCACGGCATCCCGTTGGACATTGTGTCAGACCGGGGCGCTCAATTCACTTCCCTGGTGTGGAAGGAGTTTTGCCGGGCTATGGGGGCTACTGTCAGTCTGAGGATGAAACCCAGATGACAGACTAATGGTCAGACTGAAAGAACCAATCAGGATTTGGAGTCAGCTTTGCGTTGTGTCACCGCCTCAAATGCAGCGAGTTGGAGTTCTTTCCTGCCCTGGATAGAGTGTGCTCATAATTCCCTGGTTAGTTCTGCCACAGGCAAATCTCTGTTTGAGGCCTCTTTGGGCTATCAGCCTCCATTGTTCCCCGCTCTGGAAAAAGAACTCACCGTACCTTCAGTACAGCATCACCTGCGGCGCTGTCGCACTGTCATCTCCAGTCCATTGTGCCCTCCGGCTGAGCCCCCTCCACCCGCCCGGCTCATTGATGAGCATCCAGCGTACACGGTACGCTGCATCCTCGATGTATGGCGCAGGGGTAGGGGTTTCCACTTTTTGGTTGATTGGGAGGGTTATGGGCCTGAGGAGCATTCATGGATTCCCCGGTTCATCGTTCGCACCCAGGGAAGCCGGGTGGATTGCCTAGAGGCAACCATTGAGGGGGGGATACTGTTAAGAACCGTTTGTGGTCAGGTTATCTGGTGGTGT
>LKNJ01007708.1:0-11350 GCA_002120245.1 Maccullochella peelii | reverse complement strand
ATGCAAACTCATTACACTTATTAAGCGATATGAAATCGGGGGCTGGTTCTTTTGAGGGATTAGTTATCAACAGTGGTGAACAAGGCACGAGAATTGTTGATATTCTTGTTGATGATGTTAGAGAAAAAGGCTTCTTTATTTGACTTTATTCTCTATTTAACTGTAAATATGAAGCCTCTTTTTAAAGATGTCGTTGTCAATTTGAAGATGACTTTTTCTCCATTTGCACTCTGTTTTCCTGCATTCTCTCTTCTGGCTCGTGACAGCTGACGTGTTTCTCCACGGTGCTTTCTGCTTGCCAAAGATGGTTTTAACCCTTTCAGGTGCAATTGCATCAATAACTTTCAGGGTTTTACAGTCGAAATGATCAAAGAGTGAATCAACAGAGTCTGATGTTAAGCTCATTTTCATGGACATAGCCTCCATGAAAAGACTAGTATGCTCATTTATATACCTTCTTTTTGACAGAAAGTGATCTGGTTTGGGTATCAGGGGAAACCGACATATCAAAGAAAGCACAGGAATGGTCAGAGAGGCCTATGTCCCTAACAACAGTGCTCGAAATATCACCACCTTTACTAATAACTAAATCCAGTGTGTGTCCTTGGTTGTGTGTGGGCCCTTTTGTTGCAACAGATCAAAAGTTTCAGATGGACCACAGAAGTCCTTGGCAGTTTTGTTTTTGGGGTTATCAATGTGAATGTTAAAATCACCAGTTATGACAAGATAGTCGAAATCTGTCGAGATAACAGAAAGCAATTCAGTGAAGTTGTCAACAAAAGTTGTAGAGGACCTTGGAGGTCTGTAAATTGTTAACAGCAGGACTTTTGGTGTGCCTTTCAACACAGTGCAAAGATATTCAAAGGAGACAAAATCACCACATGATAACTGCTTACATTGAAATGAGTCTTTAAATATAGCAGCAACACCACCACCTTTCCTGTCAGGTCGAGAAACATTCAGGGAGGGACAGACTCAATGAGAACTGGTGCACTGCTACTACTGTCTAGCCAGGTTTCAGTTCAATGCATAAAATCAAGATTATAGGTACTGATAAGATCATTAATTAAAAATAACTTGCTGGTAAGCGATCGAATATTCAACAAAGCTACCTTTGTAGAACTAAAGGGGTGGCCCTGTGCAGACTGAACATGGCATGGAATTTGTAACAGGTTAGCCAGATTTGATGACTGAGCAGAGTGCTCCATTGTCTTTCTATTGCCTATCAGGACAGGAATAGGGAAAGCTAGCAGCACACTGGGTCCTGGCTTATCCTGGGAACATTCATGAGTGCCATCGTCCTTGTGGCCTGGACCCAACAGATATCAACAAGAGTTCGATGTTTTTTGTACACAATCAGTTGTGCTAACTGGACATGGTGTGCTTTTATCAGGCCGGGGAGACAGAGGATGATTCATATGCCGTCGAGGAGGGGGAGGGGGTGGCGGGCGTCGTAACTGAGACACATTTGTCAAAGCTGGCCAGGGACTTAAAGCCAATGATGAACAACTTTACTCCTGACTTGTTGAGGCAAATTTCGTCTGCCCTAAAAAGATGCCTGCGGTCCCTTAAAAAGTTAAAATTGTCAATAAAGTTCACTGAATGGAGGGTACATGCAGTTGACAGCCAGGCATTTAGAGCCAATAATCTGCTGAATCTCTCAACTCCTCTTTTGACTGGTGGTAGAGGGCCACTGATAAACACCTCAGTATTCAAGGAACTGAGTGTGTTCAATAGATCAGTAAAGTCTTTTTTCAGGATCTCTGATTGCTGTTTTACAATGTCATTGGCCTTCTGTGTCTTTCATAAATTAAAGTCCCAGTGATTTATTAAGTATTCCGGACCCACTGTCCATACCTTTTAGAAGAAAAGAAAAGCAAGGATACCAAAAGAATGTAAGCAAAGCGGAGAGAAAGCAGCAAAGCGTCTGCACTGTAAGAAAGCAGAAAAAGATCTCTGCTTTACTAATTAAATACAAAATTAGTTATTGAAGTTTGATCTAGTGTAATGCATAATAGTGGAACAAAGTGTAGTTCAGTTGACATTGTGAGAAGGAGGACATTCAATCACGCACAACTACAAAAATGTCAAGGATGACACGAGAAAGTCAAATACTTATTCTCACTGTGTGCTTCTTTTTATTTATTCATTTTCTATTTAACCGTTACTTATCCAGGAAGTCTCTTGAAATACATCATCTCTTTTTCAAGACAGAGATGGCCAAAATATGCATAGAATAGTTAACACAGAGTCACATAAAACAAGACTAAGTGTCTACACCCATGCAAGCAGCTCTGTGTGACTGTACTTTTACATAGGTAGGTACTTTGAGCTAAATGCTAACATGCTCACAAAGCGACAATGCTAACATGCTGATGTTTAGCAGGTATAATGTTTACCATGTTCACCATCTTAGTTTAGCGTGTTAGCATGCTAACATTTGCTAATTAGCACTAAACATATTAAAGTTGAGGCCGAAGGGAATGACATTAGTTTTACAGGTATATTTGGTAATAAACCACAGTACTGGACACATAAAACTTTTGACCTGATTATTGCGCTAGAGGAAAAGTTAGAAAATCACAAGAGTCAGTAAGAATCATCCTCTGGGGATCATGAATGTCTGTACAAAAATTCATGGTGATCCATCCGACAGCTGTTTTTTTCAGTCTGGATCAAAGTGGTTAAAAAGTCACACTGCTAGCGTGGCTAAAAATGACAACATTCATATATGACACATACACAGCACAATAACATAGGACCTGAATTCACATTCACCATATTGTGATATATAGTGGAAATTGGATATCCTAATTAAGGTCCTGATAATGACTTCGACAATTTCACGCAGTCCCACAGTATTTCAAATTCACTCTTTAGGCCTTTAAATGATTTAGATCAATTAAAGCAAACAGAGAGGCCTAAGCATGCTGATCATTCACTTGACAAACAATGAGATTTCATGTGGAGTGAACAACAATAAATGTTGCCAAACCTTCACAGTATCAGCAGTCAGTTTCCTCTGCTGAGCTG
Source organism: Maccullochella peelii (assembly GCA_002120245.1). NCBI lineage: Eukaryota > Metazoa > Chordata > Actinopteri > Centrarchiformes > Percichthyidae > Maccullochella > Maccullochella peelii. The sequence goes on along the minus strand of LKNJ01007708.1, from coordinate 8,317 downwards.
ACTAAATCAACTGTGTGACTTTCAGTCATTTCTGGGTGTACTGTATCAGCTTGTGATATCAATCCTCTTCATTTAGGCGACATATTGATAACCGTATAAGCTGCACTCATTTTTCATTTTGTAAAACTGGTGTGACATGTAATGGGGAAACTTTCCACAAAACGAACATACCGAGTAAAGTTAAGCAACGCTAGATTCATGGTCCCGAGAAGATGAATACTACTGACTTTGATGATCCCCTGAGTTTTCCTCTAGTGCTACCATGAGGTTGACATTTTTGTTTTTTTGTGAAATGTCTCAACAACTGCTGGATGGACTGCCATGACATTTGGTGCACACGTTCATGAATTGCAATAACCTAGATGATCACCTGACTTTTGTCCAAAACTTTGATTTATCACAAAAAAATTATGACATTCTCTTCAGCCTCAGGTGTATTTTGTGTTTAGTGCTAACTGCTTAGCAAATGTTAGCATGCTGACACACTAAACTAAGACGGTGAACATGGTAAATATTACACTTGTTAAATATTGCCATGTTACCATACCATGTTAGCATTTAGCTCAAAGCACCCCTGTGCTGAAGTACAACCTCACAGAGCAGTAAGCATGGCTCTAGACTGTTATGTTATAAATTGTAAGAGCCAATGAATAGAGCTGTAACCTTACTGCATTTTAGGACAACACATTTTAGTATAATGTAGGGGGTTTGCCATTGGTCTGTGGCCCCCCATCACATTAAATTATCTCATGTCTTGCCCTGCACTGCAGCAAAACATGTCTGTCCTCCAGTGTTTTTGTCTGTGTGTATCTCTTTCTGTATAATAGGTAAATGTCATGTCATGTCGCTGGATATATAGCTGACGATGCCTCCTGCCGTGCCTGTTTAAAATTCATAGTTTTCTATCTGTCGAAAGAACAGAACAGAATTAGAATTAAAGCGGATGTAAGTTGACTTCAAGCGGTTTTGCTTTCTCTGCAAACAGTCAATAAACGGAGGAGATGCAGCCCCTGAAACGAATGATGGGTATCATTTTAAATAACCTAACGTAACAAAACATGTGGTAGCCTGTAGAAATCACATTTTAGTACAGTTACAGACTAGAATTTCTAGTTAATATCCTCTCTTTCAGACATGATTCTACTGTTTTAAGAAAAAAGGTTTTAAGTTTACACATGCCAAACACAGATTGAGCTCCGTGTTTTTCTACCTATGAATGTCATCTGTGAGTACCATTTAAAATAGAAGACAAAGGCTGTTAGTGAATGCGTCATTCAGCGGCACAAAGTAGAACTTCAGTTTCCGTACTACAGAAGTAATTGTTTTTTTGTATCGAGAAATAGTCTTTTCTTATTTTAAGTACTCGCTCATCAACCAAATTTGTCAATATAAAGACAACATAATGAAGCATTTTGTCAGCTTGAGAATAACGAATTTTAATGCGCTGTCAGGTTTACAATAAAAAATATAATTACAGTTTTGACAACACACAAAAGGCATGAGGGCTGGAGAATCAGGCTGCTTGGTAAGATTCACACTTTGTTTCAATTCTCTGTTTTCTGTGACCTTTCTGATTAGTTGGTGATTAATCTGTTTTTATTTTACTCTATTTAAATTAATTCCAGGATGCTGAGGAAACTTAACATGCTTCACAGTCCAGAACTACAGGTACTTAGACTAGATTTGAGACATGTTCATGAAAGCTACTTAAATGTTCCAGTTTATTTTCCTCGAGATTAATTCAGTTTCAGTTTATTCACAAAACAGTTAAAATACAAATGCAATCATGTAATAAGGATATGTGAAATGGCACACCCTGATAAGGTATCTGCAGCGTGAGAATAGGGGCCCAGACACTAAGCAAATAGTATTTAAAATATATGTTTACTAACGCATTTTCTAAAATTTAACCCTAACCTAAAAAAACTACTAAATGGTCCCAAGACATTTGTTTCATAAGTCTAAACATTGGTTAAACAGGTAAGATGTAATAAATAGAGACATATGGCAAATCAAAAGTTATGGTACAATTTAAATGGATTACAGAGTAGAATAATTAGCCTCGAAGTCCCCTCGGGTATTGGAGCTATTCAACATATTTTAGTAGTAATTGCTTCCTTAAGCTCTTTTTGAAAACAGACACAGATAGTGACATTTCTATGGTGTTATCAATCTCATTCCACACCTGTGGAGCTCTGCAAATCACACTCTTACATTTAAGTTTATGTTTTTCACCCTTTATAAGATGTTTTTTCCTAGTCTTATATGTATGCAAGGGAAAGTAAATCTGAATAAGGTAACAAAGTCTGTCCTGGAGCATATATACAGCATTGTACATTATACAAGCATTGTGAAAGATGTTACATTCTGTAAGCTTCAGAAGACTTAAGGACCAGCAGTAAAATATTATATATCTATATTATCTCCTCCTGTACTTTTAGTGTTTTTGCTGACAGTCCTCATTGTATTTCCTGCTCTGGCGGGATTAGTGACACAGCTTTTCTCTTGTATTATAAATCATCTTCATTTCTGGCGTTGCCGTACTCTCCCGTGTTCACAGGCCAGTTGACAAAGCATCCTAATGTTTGCCGCAGTTCACTGATTGCCAAACAGCCTGACAGCCCGGTGGCGGCAGCACAGCCGGGCAAGCCCATCGTGCCGCTCTGCTTCTGGTCAGAGCTCCGCAGGGCTGATTGTCGGGGAACTGCGAGACATTTTTCAGCCTCGATGGCTGCCAACTTACAAATAGCTCCCTGCAGACCAAAACTGATGGAAGGTCAATTTGGTGGATCAGAAGGGCTCAACAGGAGCAGGCCCTGCGCCCCTATAATTTTGTGGGTTTGAATCCGTTTCCTGACCTTTGCTGCGTGTTATCCTCTCTCTACCTCTACTGCCTGCTTTCTCACACCTATTCTGCACACCACATGTAATGATACAGAAATACCATGAAAAAACATTTAAAAAAAAACTTAACTCACTCATTTGAATTAGAAAGATATAATTACAAAGAGTTTTGTGTTTTCACCTAAAGAACAGCCTGTCAAAGCTTTTTCCTTCTTCTTTTTGGTCTCTACTATACTATAGAGTTTCTTCAATGTCTGTGGTTCCAAAAATATACTTTTGTCCATTTGTCAATTTTAAGTGATGTGATTGGAAGGAAGGTGTATTTTGGAGAGCGTAGGAAGCAGGGAGTCATGAGTCAAAACTAACAGAGGGTGAAATGTTTTTAGAAGTCCCATTTTTATCTCAGATGCACAGTTTGAAATTCTTCTTTTCTCTTCTGCTTCATCGCTTTATATGAGAGCTGGGAGATACACCGTATCAATATTGTATTGATAGCAGGATGTGAGACCAGATATTGTGTGTGATTTTGGTTATACAAGTGATGTAGCTTAAATTATGTCTCGTCTTGGGCTTTAAAGCTACAGTATAAGTAAATTATACAATGTTCTGTCCTTACAAGACAGTTTTAGCTCAACCTGCTTGGGCATTATATACATATTACACTGCAACCACATTTTTTCTTAGAGACCATATTACCCACCCCTGGTTTAAATCAAATTCACTACTTTACACAATGATGTGCGTCCAAATTTGTGGCAGTTTAACGAAGGCGTTTTTCAACATGACAGTGAGGTCCATAAAAAAATGGTTTTCCCAGTTTGGAGTGGAAGAACTTGACTGGCACAGAGCCCTGATCTCAACCCTATCCTACACCTTTGGTATAAAGTGGAAGGCTCACAGTCGGCCTTATAGCCACTCCTCACTAATGCTCTTGTGGCTGAATGGCAGTAAATCTCTGCAGCCAGGTTCCAAAATGTGGTGGAAAACCTCCCCAGAGGAGCGGAGGGTGCTCATTGTTTGGTAATTAAATGTCCAACAATCACATTAAGGTGTAATATTTAGGCCTATGCATACTTTTGGCCTTGTTATGTATATATGATGTAGCATAGATTATGTCTTTCCCCAGGCTACAGTAGAAATCAAGCTGGGGGTTATCAAGCAGTAATCAAGGGGTTAACAGCAGTCCTGCTATTGACACCTATTAGGTGTAGGTTTTGATATATAGTTCAACAGCAGATTTCATCCACTCACCACAGCAACACAAGACTGATTTATCATATATTGTGCCATACGGGATCCAGTTAACTTCTATTTCACCCACCGATTTCACCACCGAATAGGAGAATATTACTGTGCAATTGTCGTGGTCACATTCTTTCACTCACTTTGATACAGAGCTGCAATCTTGGTGGGAACAACGTTTGCATTGGAGATGGTTTTCCTAGATTTAGATTAACAAGATAATTTAAGACTACTGGATCTTTCTTCAACTTCCTTTATCACCATCAACAATCTCTATCTCTGTATACCACCATAGCCCCTACTGTACATTTTTGAGAAGGTGCACGTCAGCTATTTTTTGGCCACTTGGGGGCAGCAGAAACAAGTTGTGAACACTGACTTATATCATCTTTTAAGTTGATATGGTGAAGTTGTTAGCAAGCAGTTGCTCATTTACACATCCAGCATATACAGAGCAACATTAGCGTTCATTTGGAGTCGTATTTCTGCCCATCTGATGAATGTAAATCCAATATTCACTCTTTTAGCTTTGTTTTTGGTCTCTGCCAAATCCTGAGGGAAATAGCTGGTTCTTTAGCTGCTAACTGCTCCACTATATTCACCAGCTAATCACTAACTGTGTCTGCCTGTTGTTTGGTGCTGAACAGATAGTGTACAGTAGGTTTTTAAGAGCTTTTTTGTTGAAAACAGCTGCCTGCTGACGACGGTTAGCAGTTAGAGTGAACCAAAACATTAAAGTTTCAGGCCTGACAGATAAACAATGAGCTAAAACTAAATAAAGCGCCGTAAAGCCGAGGGGAGCTGCAGATTCAGGTGATAATTCTCTGTAGGTTCATCACTATGAGCGAACCCTTTCAAATTGTTCTCACATTGTTGTGAGAACATTGTTATTATAAAAATATCAATTATAGCTGCTTCAAATTTTGAAAAATACTTTAAAGAACATTTAGCTTCATTGTAACAAGGATTAAATTGACAACAACAGTGCCGTCAGTATTATTTATCTATGCATATGAATCAATAGAGGACCTGAAAATTCACCCTTTTTGATTAATATAAGAACCTGTTCTGAAGACGACCATGTTTGGTACCATACCAACTTCCAGTAACAAAGTAGTTGTTGTTAATTTCCTCCTGTCTCAAGTTGTTAGAGGTCTGATCTCAAGTACTTTTTCTGCTTTTTGTTTCAGTCTAATTTTAGTGCACTCCCTACAGTGTGATACCTTCTCCTCCGTTGTAGCTGTACTGCACAAACTGCTGCGTCTAAATAAAACCCACTGGAAACTGCCAACGTGTCAAGCAGACTGCAAGGTGGTGTTTAGCTGGACAAGGACTTCCACCCACCTTATGTTATTTCCCGTTGAAACGGTATTACTGCAGTGTCATGGCAGGTCAGGCCGGTGATGTCCACTCCACACGCCAACAAGTGAAGCGCCGGGCTCTCTGCCAGGAGATGAATGTCAACCAACAGCGGAGCAAGCATTCAAGGATAAGGATCTCTCTCTCTAGGGTCACCTTTAGTGGTCAAATTCATAAGAGAAAACTCCCCCTTACCCTCTGCAGACTGCAGAGGCAATGCTGTTATCTGCGGCTGCAGATTTGGCCCGAGGGGTTGAGAGTCGACGCTTGGGATGTTGTCTTCTCCTGTGGTTCAGCTCATGGTTTGTGTGGGTTGGTTATCTGATGACACCTTATAATCCTTCAAGTATACCTATATGGGGTTGTGTACAATGCTTAACTTTGAGGCTTTACAGTGGATTACACTAAGAAATAGGGTCGCTAACCTTTCAGCTGTTAATCTCTACGGCATGAGCTTTAAAGGGACATTTTTGCTTTTGGAGGACAAAACACTACACATCCATTTAGGAAAGCTCTTTGTGACCTGTGATGTATTAGTTAATAACTACAAAAATCCCATCCTCTTAACTGTTTTTATTTAAGCAAAGGTCTTTAGTGTGACTTTTAATTTAGATGATAATAGAATTTGCTCCCATGCCAGCAATTATTTTTGTGCGAGTAGGTACCAATTGTTTCCATTTGCACATTTTAGCACGTACATCTCCACAGGAGGTCATGAACAGCGAGCTATCGGTATTAGCGCCACTCAACTGCTTTTACTTTGAAGTAATATTATTTATACCTGTAATATAGAAAAACATTAGACACAGGAAATAGCATTTTACTCTTCAGTATACGGCCATTTCTAACAAAGAGTCATGTTTTTAGTTCTATGTTTGTTGCAACAATCTATATTGAGTGCAGGGAAGGAAAAGCAAGGCTGAACGCTGGTGGTTACAGCCGATTCCCAAGGCTGCCAGTGTTGTAGGTTGACTGCTCCTGAGTTCCTCTGGAGGTGTGTGTGTTTAAAAAAGCACTGAAAACATTCTGCCGCTGTGAAAAATCACTTCAAAGGGGCATTTCAGCAGTGTTGACTACGGTAAGATACGTCTTAAAGAAAACACTTTCTTTCTGTGATGGATCTTGGTAGAGGTGCATCCAAAGAAGACAGAAGAGGCAATATGTATGAAAATGAGCAGAGAAATGTTCCAAAGGCTTCAATACCAAACAGAGAAGGGATGTTGTAAAATTATACCCCCTGAATATTATTGCTCTGGGACGCATCACATCGTCATAGCTCCCAGCAAGACTTGTCTCCCTGCAGCAAGAAGAACAACAACAATACAAACACACACAGAGACACAGATGCCGACGGATGCATGTATAATACACATACACATGGGCAGTAACACGCATGACCAGAAACATGCACATTCCCATGCAGTCAACCATAACAGCAATTAGCTGTTTCCATCCAAATGTAGCGCACATTTTAACCACATTTCCAGAAACCCAGCAATAGAAAATGAGAATTAATGTGCATTTCCATCCACTTCCGTTATGAAATATTAGGAGTTAGTTCATCAAGATAAACAGCTGGTGGCACTAATTCTCTAACCAGGTGCCATTTAACCATTGCAGAAGAAAAGGGCACAACAAGATGACAATAAAAGAGCACCAGTCCGATCTCAAATGATATGTAAAATGTGATGAAATATAGTGTGTCATGTATAACTTTGAGGAAGGTTACAGTCTCCTCATTGCTCCACACTTGCTCCAAACTTATCTACCACAGCCAAGCGTAAAAACCTTTTTGCGATATTTCGACCTTTTTTTGAATTTCCAGCATTTCCACTCGAAAATATGCATAAAAACATGGATGGTGGATGGAAAAGCACTTAGTGGTCAATTAGCATCTTAGCAAAAGTAAGAGAGATACTCTGCAGGTGAGTTTGGAGGGTGGTGTCTTTTTTTCTTTTTTGCCTTTCCAAAACCAAAAACACAAGAGCAAAAGTGTAAGGAGCGGATTAAACAGTGTGTTTATCTGCTCTCAGCAGGCAGCTGTTTTCAGCTGTTTTTCAAAAGCTCTAAAAACCCCTCTGTACACTACCTGCTCAGCAACAAACAGCAGACAGACACATACTACACATAGTGGAGTGTTTAGCAGCTAAAGAGCCAGATATTTCCCTCAGGAGTTAGTAGAGACCAAAAACAGAGCTGAAAGAATGAATATTTCACTTACATTCATCAGGTGGACACAAACACAACTCCAAATGGATGCTAATGTTGCTTTGTAACTGCTGAGATATGCAAATAAGCAACTCTTGTAAATGCTGCTCCTCCAGCATGCCTCCTACATGGATCATCAACTAGAGAGGTGAAAGTGGTCTGACTTTTTGCCTGGAACATGCAGCATCAGTGTCAGTGTTTTAGAATTATATCATCTATACCGCCATCATCTGAATATTTCTAATATTTATCCTTTTCAAGCATTGTAATTTCAAAGCACTGGAAACGAAAGTTTCAACCAACTCACATAGTTTTAGTACTAGTGTTAGCTTACACTAACTAGCTATAGATGATAAAATCTGTTGGTTGTCATGTTAGCCGACATGTTCAGTTCTGTGTGAAATCGAAGATCCATTTTTTTCAAAATGACTGCAGATTTTGGGCAGTTTTCCACAGTTATCACTAACCGGATATGAGCTTTGCAAGAACAGAACATTTTACATGAATAGCATCAGGGCGGGATTTAGCCAACAGTCAGTTGGTGGCAAGAAACCACAAGAAGCTCTCATCCTTTTATGCAACATGTCTTCCTGTCCCTTTCTGTCTCCTCTCCCTGAGCACTTACGTCTGTCTGTCTGTCTGTCTGTCTGTCTGTCTGTCTGTC
>LKNJ01007707.1:0-11527 GCA_002120245.1 Maccullochella peelii | reverse complement strand
TGTGTGTGTGTGTGTCTCTATCTAAAATGCTGACTGCCAACAGTGATAGTCAATATAAAATGACATTTATTTGTGATGTTGATGTCCTACTTTCACTGACAGCAGCAGGAAGAGGCATGCAAACGGACAAATTTGAACTGGAATTTAATGTTTTCCATCTACATTTAGCTCAGCCATGGATCAGTGTACACAAAGCTTATTTCACAGCTGTAAGTTCACTTTGTCTGCCAAAAATGTACAGCTAATGCTTTAGCTTACATTCCCATAAAATATCTAGCTACTGAAACAGCTCTATTCTCAGATACAAAGCTAGAGGCAAGGGTTTGTTGTAACTCTGACATTAAGCAGACTGTTAATGTTCCACTACGGTGCATACATATACAGGAAAAAGGCGACAGTAGAAAAGTTAAATTGCAAAGTGCTGATGTTCACTTCTGGGAAACTTCATCCAATGTAGGCTCTAAAAAACACAAAGCAGAGCTAATTAACTCATTGCATGTTTGATTATGTAGCATTTTATATTTTCAAGTCTCTAATGCTACTTTTTCTGGTCTTAAATATCACAGAATATTCAGATGTAACATTTTCTGAAACGTGATAAAGCATCCAGGCAACAATACCTCAGAGTGACTAGGTTTGCTTAAAAACAGAAAAATATTCAGATTTTTGCCCTTATTCCAAAAAAGACAAATATTCCAAAATATGGAAAAGTGGAATGGCTGGAGCCACTTGAGCCATTTTGTTTCTTTGAAAAAAACAACAACTCTTGACACAAAGTTTTTCACTCGTAGCAGACTTGTTGACTGTACGACCTCAGCCTCCCTTCTTTCATTCGTTCAACCACCTTCTTGAAAAGGTCTGCGTTGCGATATGTGGGCCCCAGTCTTGCAAACTGTTAGCTAGTTGGTTTGTTTACAACGGTCGTGTCTAGATGCTATCCCTAGATTTGCGAAACTCTCGCACATGCACACTTGAACTGAGTCTCGTGTTAGAAAACCTTTCTGCCAGAAAGCCAAACCAAGTAGTTTGTTGCCTAAACCTAACCAAACTGTGACCATTTCACAAATCTCGCCAGAGCTTCACAAATCTAGAGTTACCATCTAGACATGACCGTTTACAACGCACAGAGCTGAGCATAAGCAGGCAAAAGGCTGTGTGTCACAAACTGCAGTAAAAACCCCAATTGAGACGCATATTCTGAATGCGCTGTATACATGTCCAAAGAATGCTCCTAAAACCCAAATAATATCGACATATCCCACATTTCTTAATCGGAAAATGCTACATTCAGTATAAGGCCTAATTCAGAATATCCAAATGGAATACGCTGTTTACATGACCCTTATCAAACTCTGAATATTGTCATATTCGGAATAATTGAGGAAAATTAGCGTGCATGTAAACACAGACCAAGCTAGCCACCCTTAAGGCGCCTTTATACTGTGCAACAACAACAATCATGTAAGTTCATTGCATGTGACACTGTGCGAGATTGGTCTAATAAAATCTCGGTTGCAATCTGTGTCAGATTTGACGATATCAGGCATGATTACCTACGATTTGAAGCACGTCAGATTGTGCATTGAATGCACGTCATCTATCTGTGCTGCTCTTAAGTTTTGAAAATGCAGCAAAGAAATAAACAAGCCGTGGCCATAGTGCTGACACAATGCATCGAAAAACCTCAAAAAATGAGGATGAGAAAGAGTGTGGACCCGGTCGCAGCTAGGATCAGCCAGTGTATTCGGAGTCATTTCATGTCATGTTCTGAATGGTTGGTTTGTAGACATGGGTCGTAGCAGCAGTCACATTGTGAGAATTTGGTCCTAAACTTTTGCACATTTCAGTTCTTCATATTCATGTTATTTATATTATTGTACAGTTGTTTGTTTTCTTTCAAATTTTAGCTTATTTTACAATTCTTTTTGCAATTTTTTACAGCTAAATTACAGTACTTGCTTTTTAGTGGCTTATTTTATATATCTGTACATATTTCTATTTTTCTCTACTTATTTATGCACCAATTCACCAAAGCAAATTCCTTGTATGTGAAAACCTACTTGGCAATAAATCTGATTCTGATTCCGATTCTAAATTTCAGGCTGTCTTTGGTCACCAAAGCTCCAAGCCGTCCGCTGATGTGTGACATGTCTCACAGTGTAATCTAGGACTGTTTTGGACTGACGAGACAAGCTTTTACCATGGTTTTCTTACGATCAACTTTCATCTCAGACATCCCAAAATTCGCACAGTGTAAAGGGGCCTTTGGGTCATGCTGCATGGCAAAGATAACTTAAAACAAGGATCTTGAAGATTACTGTAGATAAACAATGATCAATAAAATATATTTTGTTGTTGCATTCACAACCCTTCAGTATGGAGAAAAAAAACGGTAGTTCAGGAGTTGTTAACAGCAGGAACTATACGGCACACACACAGAGTACTGCTGTTCACAGGGCAACTCTAACAAGTTGTAATAGTTGATTAACTTGACTAACCTGTGAATTTGAACTCTGGGAAAGATGTGAGGTCTCCACCACCACAGAGTCTCTGAAGCTTTGCTATCTCCTCTGCCAAGGCCTTTTCATACTCTGAACCTGCATCGACTAGCCCCCCAGTACCCCTACAGGAGGAGACAAAGATCAATTAATTATCAGCAAAGTACCATTTCATTTTCTACCAGATTTAATGCATTTTATGGACATGGCATTCTCAATTGAATCATCAGTACAAAATCAAATCACTCAAATTTCAGCATTTTTAGCATTTATTTTAGTGAAGTTGTTGGAATAGTTCTTAACAAGTTTCAGGAGTTTTGAAAGTGGGCAATTTGTGTCACCATCTATCATTTATCATGTTTTCCAGACTAAAATCCTGCAGCAAAAACTGAGCTCAGGAGCTTTAATCTAACCTTTAAAGACTCCATTGCAATTATATGGGCTTTGGAACTTGTGTATGCAAGCCTGATATATCTTATTCCTCTATGCTATAGAGCTCCATTGTTGCCCAAAAACTACTAAAAGCACATCAGTGAGCCTCACTGTTGCACTGGGTGACATGTTCATTCATTACCATGATCACACACACTGTAGTTTATTTTGACTCAATCCCACATACACCGTCCTGCAGCCAGGAATACTCACTAGAGCACCAAATGTGTATTTAATCCACTGCTAAAGAAAGTCCCAACAACAGTTTGAGTAATGTTTGTTAAAAATTACAGTAACAAGCGGTTTAAGGAAATCACTGAGCCTTTATTAAAAATGAAAATATATATGTATTTATTGCACTTTAATGTAATCTCATAAATGTATGTATACTGTTCCTGTGGTATTTGTAAAGTTCTTTCCTCAGCTGTTTCCACAGCAATGATATTATGGTCAGCAACTAAAAATCTGACAGGTGAAGCCAACTTCCTTAATTATTGTTTTCCAAGGACCTTCCTCTGAATCACCTGTGTGTGTGTCCAACCTTCAAGGTAACTTCCATCACACATTATAGCCATTTAGCTGCTGTTCAGAGTGACAACGGCCCTGTGTTTTTGAGATAAACTGCTAAACAAACAAATAGGGATGAAATCATAACCTGCTTGTTGGAGGTAGTGAGACTTACTGGCTTTTTCTGGAGTACTCGCGTATGGAGTCCAAGAAGAGCTTCTGAATTGGGTCCATTTGAGCTGAGAGTTACAGGGAGAAAAAAAGAACAACTTAATTTCTCTTCACAGAACAATACTCATAAACCAGGACCATGCGTTTGGATATCATCTGTCCATTTGGCTTGAACAAATAAATACTTTTGACTTTAACTGTAACCCTCATGCACAAAACAGCAGCTGGGAGTAGTAGACAGAGTAGCCAGCTACAGGGGTCAGATAGGAAAGAACGTGTGAAAGGTCAGGTCGGTTGACAGGTTAAAAGGTTGCTCTGATAGGTCATGCTAGGCTACACATTTACAGAACTGCTGCAAGGTATAGGTTGCCAACAAAACATTTAACAGTGAAGTCCAAAGTGCTTTTACCATGAAAGAAAGGGGAAGGAAAGTTTACATTCACACATTATCCATTAACAAAATACACCCACCAATCGTCTCAAACATGATGGATTGATTACATATTACTTTTTCTTTTTTTGTCTTTTTTTTTTTTTTTTTAAGTGTAAGAAGTGTAGGGGNTAACAGTGAAGTCCAAAGTGCTTTTACCATGAAAGAAAGGGGAAGGAAAGTTTACATTCACACATTATCCATTAACAAAATACACCCACCAATCGTCTCAAACATGATGGATTGATTACATATTACTTTTTCTTTTTCTTTTTTTTTTTAAGTGTGAGAAGTGTAGGGGAGGTAGAGAGGAGGAGGGGAAGAGAAGTTTGAGGTAAAAAACAAACAAAAACACTCTCCTTCGCCTTCACCAGTGGTAACAGTACATTTAACATTATCTTTAGTGTTCAACAATCACAAATTCTCAAATCAAGCAGAACCGTTCCATAAAACCACAACACAAAACCAGGAGATAGGCCGTGCTGAGAATTATTTTCTATCATGTTGGAACATCTTAGGAAATAAGACTGGGAATGAAACTGTGGATCTTAATGAGTGAAAAGTGGGAAGAACAGATTACAGTGATTTATGCAGGAAGGTGGAAAGAAAGTAGAAACCAAAAGCAATGAGTGCAGTTAGCAGGCAGACATTAGTAAGAAGTGAAAAACAAAAACTTGAAAAAAGTGTCCAGAAATAAACCATGGCAAAAATCTATGCAGTTAAGACATGCATCATATGTAAGACGGCTAAAACAGCACAAACACATTAGACAATGAGTTGAACTATAGCTACATGAAAGATGCCACATGGGTCTGGGGTGTATATGGCATGAACAAGGGAAGATTGACTGAGGGTTATGGGCTAAAATGCATCAAGTAACACTAAGGGACTATTTGGAACAAGCTGTGCAAGGTTAGAACAAAAAAGTGTGTTTGTGATGTCAGGTATCTTTACAGTTTATCCTTACACTCATCACAAATGACTACTGTATATTCATATAAATTGAGATGAAAATGACTGCTGGTAGACTGCAGGGTCCACAGAGGGAAAAGAGAAGGATTGTGGGGGAGGGGGAGGTTGTAGTGTGTACCCTCAGACGGTTCAACTGGTTCAGCTGGGGCCTCCGCCTGCAGCTCCTCTCCTGCAGCTTCAGCTACAACTGGAGCAGGGTCCACCAGCTCCTCAGCGCTCTCCATGGGGGCAGAACCTTCAGCTGCAGCCTCAGCAGCCGCTTCAACGGGGGCGGCTTCAGCTTCTACAGGGACAGCTTCAGCCACTGGCTCTGGGGCCGCTTCAGCAGGGGCAGCTTCAGCTTCAACAGGGACAGCTTCAGCCACTGGCTCTGGGGCCACTTCAGCAGGGGCAGCTTCAGCTTCTACAGGGGCTTCAGCAGGGACTTCAGGGGCAGTTTCCACATCTGGTGCAGCTTCTGCAGCAGGAGCAGATTCTACAGGAACTTCAGCAGCAGGTGCGGCCTCACCACCTGTGGCTTTAGGGGCCGCTTCGACAAGATGTTCAGCTGGAGAAGCTTCAGGGGTTGGTGCTGCTTCAACAACTGGGGCGGCAGTTTCAGCTGCAGGGGCAGCAGCTTCAGCAGCAGTATCAACCACTGGTACGGCCTCTGCAACCGCTTCTGCAACAGTCTCAACCACTGGAATGGTTTCAGCAACAGACTCAACAACAGGTGCAGGGGCAGATTCAGAGACTGCTTTGACAGCGGAAGAGGCTTCAAAAATGGGTGTAGCTTCAGCTGCTGAAGCAGGTTCTGGGATTGTTTCAGCAGTGGGAGTGGCTTCAGGCACTGGGGTGGCAACTTCTACTGCAGGGGTGGTTGCCACAGCCTCAGGTGCAGCAGCAGAAGGTGTGAGCTCTTCGGCCGGTCTAGCTGCAGCTTCTGCTGCTGCAGCAGCTGCTGCTGGGGAAACTTCTTTCTTGGGAAGCTCATATGACTTGTGCTGGACAAGTTTCTCTATATCGAAGTATGTTTTAGCCTGGTCTTTGTCTAGGACAAAGGAGGAGGGCAAGCAGACAAGATACATTATTTATTTTAATTTTCTAAAAAACATATGTGTATGGTTGAATGACAAAAAGTCCAATATGAACCCCCATTTAACAAAATGTCAAGATTTTACACAGAAAGTCCAAAAAGGTATCCTGGAAGGTGGTACCTGGTACATGTACCAGATTACAGGAAAAAAAAAAAAAAGAAATGTAAAAAAGAAAAAAATCATCAAGTCTATGAGTTAGCCAAAGGGATATGGGAAATGTGTTATAGAAAAGCTTCAAGAAAACTCTGAACATTAAAGAACAACAACTGTAACTTTGACCATAACAACATAATTTATATTGAGATAATATAATCAAAAAGGACCCAAAACACATTAACACTGGTCAGCTCATGGGTCAATGAAATAATCTTCAAAACCTGTGAAAGGAAAGCCAGAAGTGAAAATAATAATGCAAGCATTACTGAATAACACAAGGTAATCTAATACCATCCACCTCATAACCTGGGCATACGCCAATTTTACAACTGATCTTTTTGTTGGATTGAGCAAAAACACATCTGCATCACACTATCTGCCATAAATGCCAAATCCTGCAAATGCTTAAGTTTGCAAAATCAGCTGGTTCTAGTGGCAACAGGTTAAGTAGGTTTTTGATTTACACAACGGCCCTCTAGCCTGCAGCTATGACCAAGCAGCTGCTGCATGTTAAGTGTTTTTACCATGACATAGGACATGTGGGTTGTAGTCTCATTCCTTTCCTTTGCTGTACTTTGTCACATTTTCTCCAGCAGTGCACCAAACTACATGACAAATGCTAAAAACCCTGTTTTATACTGGATAATTATGTTATCTGTTACGTGGTTTCTGCATAATATGATGACTACTACTATTGGAAATACTTATGAACATATCTCCATTGATGTCAAGATAATCCATGTTGGATTTCATGGCTCACTAATGCACACAGTATCCAAAACATGTAAACAGGAAGTGAAATGTTGCCATGGAGTCAGTTAACTGCGGGCTACACCTGACCCCATTTTTTCACCTACATTTGGTAATATTTTGGTGAATGTACACCATGAAAAGTCATGCTGCATTAGCTATGAGCAGTTCTTGTTTGCACTGCAATCATGGATGTGCAGACAATAGGCATTTTCGGACCAAACTGTTCTGGGGACTCTATGAGAGGAACTGCCCACTGGGGAACTACAGACCTTCAAGGGCTTTTTTTCTGTTTGCAATCTCACCGCCAATAGGAAGGCTGAAGTGACGTAAGCCCGGATGGTGGTTGGTGAAGCAACGCCACTCACAACGTCACATGAAAAACAAACCTTTTCACAGATGGAAACTCCGAGCAGAACCAGGCTCTGGGTGAGGAACGGTTGGGTTGAGGAATGTACACTTACGTCACTCAGGTTCCTCTTGTGCTGGGAGAGTACCTACTCTGAAGTAGGAGCTAACAAAGTCCCACCCTACAATCGTTCCCAGTTCTTGCAGTGTGAACACAATAAAAAGTGGAGGGGTCCTCCAACTGTTCTTAGAACTATGAAAATGTTCCTCCAGTCCAAAAATGGCTAATCATTGGATTGCTTTTGATACCGAAGAAAATGTCTACATTTTATGGTTCTGAGGCTGATCTGAAGTTATATGTAGCGTCCAATTTTACATGACTTTCAAGCTGATTTATGAAGATTTGTCCTTGATGGACATCATTATACTGCTGTCACTGGAAAGAGTAAGTAAGTCACACTGATTTCAGTAGTATGTGTATGACATCTGTGTATTCAGACTTGACTGAGTTATGACTCTGAGAAGAAAGGTGCATCAGGTTCAAAAGGTTAAGCCAAATTAAGGAAAGTTTTAGACTTAATAATGCCAGGCACGTAGACCTGAAGTGAAACAAAAACAACAACAACTGCAGACCAATGGAGCAGTGCTGTAGACAGGAGACAAATGACTGATCTTACTACAGTGTCATCTGTAGACAACACCATGCCTTTTAATTGCCAGTGGGGGGCAAATAAGTACCCTATAGGCAAATAGATATAAGAAGTTTGATGGCACTAGATAAAGCTTTTCATATGTTTATGCCATTTGCCATACATATACAAAGTTAAATCAATTCTTCCAAACAAACACAAAATAAAAAAACATTACTGTATGTAAAAACATACAGTAATGTTACATTAGCAATTAACAGTAATGTGCAGACGCTCCATGTCTGTAAGGGTTTTAGTACTGTACTGTTGTGGTAAATAACTTCAAACTACAATTTTCACCTACATTTAAGCCTGACCAGATCAATGACATTTGTACAGTTTTAAAGTTTGACTTCATTCAAGAGCTGACACAGGCCTAGTATGGGGCTTTTCTCCTTTCTTTAATCAAGAGCATGGACTTTCAATTTGAGAGCATGATTTATTGATTTCATGTTCAGCTTTTGTAATACTCAAAAACCCCTCAAAACCCTGCTCTCGCACTCAAATACTCCCTGCTTGCACTTGGATTTGCTGCTTCTGCTCAAACTGTATGCTTGCACTCAGTGAATGTGCCCGTAATGAGGCAGCGATCATTTCATCTGTTGGTTCCACAGCTGGCATTCTATTGGTTGGGGAATTTTGACAGGGTTAAAAATCCAAGAGCAGAGCAGAAATATGAGAGCAGACGTTTCACGAACGCACAGAAGCAGGCTGAGTGCGAGGAGAAGGGCTGAAGCTGGAGCACAGGAAATCTGCGCAAGCAACAATATATCTGAGTGCAAGCATACAATTTGAGCAGAAGCAGAGCAAATCAAAGTGCAAGCAGTGAGGGCAGGGTTTTGAGGGAGAGTATTACAAAATCTGAACATGAAATCAATAAATTATGCTCTCAAATTGAAAGACCACGCTCTTGATTAAAGATAGGAAAAAAGGCCCATAGCTCAGCCACATGCTGTGACAGTAGCAGTGACTCACTGAAACCTACCTGCGTTGTTCTTCTTTGACAACTTCTTGGAACCCCCAGATTTTGTGCTGAGGGCTACAGCTGCAGGTGCTTTACTCAGAGTACTCCAGCTCTCAACCTGCAAACACTGACAGACACAAACACACAAACGACATTACCATCACGACAAATTTAAGTCTGCAAGACTGATAAGGTTGTTGATCAATACAAACCACTCAGTGATTATTACTGTGCCAAATGCTGGGTTTTCTGATTGTGTTCAAGACAACACAAAGCAGTCTCAAACCTTAAACTGCTGCAAAGCTAATAACAGAGCAACAGCCCCCAGGTGTTTCTGTTGGATCTCTGTTATAATATAGACTGTACTCCATTTAAATGGGAAAATGTTATCAATTATACTCCTTCTGTAAGTGACCTCATGAAGAGAGATCCTCCAAAGTTGTCTTGAAAAGAATGAGCTTATGACAGTGAGCACATAAACACTTCTTTACATCTGAAAATGGACTGTGCACTAGACAATTATTAATTATTATAAAGATATTTCCAACTTTTAAAACAACCTCTACCTTTTGACTATGCTACTGCAAAGGGGGGGCATTCCGTCAGAAATCAGTTGCTTTCTGACGTTGCCCCTTCTGATTTGAAACTATCACAGTTGAAGACGATGTCCTGACCTTTGAAGAAATCAAAGGCTATGTCACAGTTCAGTATCCCAGAGACTGGTGGCTCGGGATGGTGGTGTCTGCTGATCTGAAGTAGCATCAGGTAGAAATTACCTTCTTGCACCCAAAGGGACCTTCCGCATCATTTACTTTCCCAAGACACCCTGATCAGCTGGTGGATGATTTGGGCAATGTGCTCACATCAGTGGAGCCATACACAGCAACAGGCAGAACATAGTGTCTTAAGTCCAAATGAGATGAGCAGCAGCATCATCAGCCCTTGACCAGTGGCTTCCAAGTTAAACGGAAACGGAAATTTTTGCTTCCTTATGTTTGTATTTCATTTTAATTTTCTGTTTTTCAGTCATGTGATGATAAACAAATGGGAAAACAGAAGTAATATTTGAGGTGAAACAGAAAATCATAGGCAACATTAAGGATTCATGTGACCTACCCACCATATACTCAGAAGTCTGCTGTGACTCAACCGATAGCAGGCACAACATAAAAACTTCAGGAGATGTAAAGAGGTGTCTACATATTCAAAAATCTACATCGGAGTTTCTGCATTTTTTGCAAATTAAGGTTTAAGGGTAAAAACCCCCATCCCAATTTGCTTATTTATTTATTTTGGACCAGAGAACCATATTGTTTAGTCAATTTTTGAAGAAGATATCTGTGTCTTTAGATGGGGGTCCAATATGGGTCAACTTTGAGAGCCCGTTTCCTGAATGGTTGGTCATTTTGGTTCATCAAACCACGTTCTAACACTCTCTCATATAGGCTAACATGTAGGAAAAATTTGTTCAAATTGAAAGGGGTGAGGTCAAAATAATTTGATTTGTGACGGAATGCCCCGTGGACATGATGTATCAATTTCAGTTATGGGGCTTTCCATATGTTCTCACCATCATATTTTCATATGAAACTTCCAAGATCTTTGTCTGTCTTTGGCAGTCCACATAGATTAGATGTTACATAAAACATATCAGGAATGACAAAAGTACCGTTGGTTCCCAGCTGGAACCAAAAAATAGCAGGTTTTCCGTGACCTGAAGTGCGAACCATGACATCATCAGTGGGCGTATCGTATTCTACAGGTTGGAAAGAGAGGATGGAGAAGGTACCAATGGTCTACTATGGTAATAGTCTTCTACACATTCTTATCATTAATAGTTGGTCGAAAAACAAATATGTGTAATAACAGAACAAAAGCGTGCAGGTAATCAGTGTGATCCGCCATCTTGCTACTACTGTTTACTTTTGTTGTGCATTGTGCAACGCCCTCAGTTGATGACGCATCCTTTATTACAGTGGTTCTGCTCAAAACTGGTGGAAACGTGGTCTGGTTCGCTAGATAACACCAAGGTTCCAAAAAACCTGAATGAAACCGGTTCAAGAACCAGAGCTCATTTGGCAGAAAGAGGGCAGCTGACAAACATCTGTTCATATTTTTTTCTTTGTATAGTTGCAGATCCAATTTTTTATATGCATAAAAAGCATTACACTTCTTAAATGCCCCACTTAAAATGTTCTAGCTACAGGGCTTACCCTTACTCAAAATATTAACTACTAGGTTATGGAGTCATAGGAGTGCCATAAAAAAGAATCGATCTGGGAAAGAATAAGACAATAAATGTGGAAATATAAAGAGAAATAAATAAAAGAACAAATACATGTGGACATACAAAGAAAAATAATTCTTTTTCCTTTTACTTTGCCCCTTTCGCTTTTGTTTTTCCCTTTTTGCTTTTGTTTTTCCCCCTTTTGCTTTTCCCCATTTGCTTTTCCCTTATTGCTTTTGCTATTCCTTGAAGGGCCAAGCTGTCAATCAACTGGCTTTGGGCGGGCCTTCGTGCCCAGGCTGAGTAA
>LKNJ01007706.1:25277-38814 GCA_002120245.1 Maccullochella peelii | reverse complement strand
ATCTTTTTAAGTGGGAGAACTTGCACAATTGGTGGCTGACTAAATACTTTTTTGCCCCACTGTACATACATACTTTTAGACATACATACACACATTTATACATACATTTATACATACATACACACATACATACATACATATACACATACATACATACACACATGTTACACATGATGTCTGTTTATTTAAGGCTGATTCTGCCGAAATCTGTTTTTAGGCAAAATCAAACCAAAAAGAAAAAAATGTATTCCTCACCTGAATTACAGACCTTAATGTACAGATGTGTGTACAGTGTATATAGTCATAAGGAGTCGGTCTAGACCTACTCTTTATGACAAAGTGCCCCGAGATAACGTTGTTATGATATGGCACTATATAAATAAAACTGAATTGAATTGAATTGTATACAGTGTATACAGTGTGTTCAATGTATACAGTGTGTACAATGTGTACAGTGTAAACAGTGTATACAGTGAACAGTGTATACAGTTCAATTCCATTCAATTCAGTTTTATTTATATAGCGCCATATCATAACAACGTTATCTCAGGGCACTTTGTCATAAAGAGCAGGTCTAGACCGACTCCTTATGTGTACCGAGATCCAACAATTTCCACCAAGAGCAAGCACACTGTATAGAGTGTGTTCAATGTGTACAGTGAACAGTGTGTACAGTGTGTTCAATGTATACAGTGTGAACAGTGTCTTCAATGTGTACAGTGAACATTTTGTACAATGTATAAAGTGTGTACAGTGTATACAGTGTGTTCAATGTATACAATGTGTTCAATGTGTACAGTGTGAACAGTGTGTACAGTGTATGTAGTGTGTACAGTGAACAGTGTATACAATGTGTTCAATGTGTACAGTGTATACAGTGTGAACAGTGTGTTCAATGTATAAAGTGAACAGTGTGTACAGTGTGTTCAATGTATACAGTGTGTACAGTGAACATTGTGTACAGTGTGTTCAATGTGTACAGTGAACATTGTGTACAGTGTGTACAATGTATACAGTGAACAGTGTGTACAATGTATACAGTGTATAAATCACAATTTACCCTAATAACAAACCTTGGGTAACGAAATCCATTAAGGATAGTATACAGAGGAAGAAATTTGCTTTTAAACAGGCTTCGGTCTCTGACTTGCATACAGCTACCAAGGACTTGAAAATAGAAATTTTGAAAGCAAAACAAAAGTATAAATCTGAATTAGAGAGGAAAATGGTGAAAAATAACCTTGGTTCAGCCTGGTCTTGTAGGAAAACTATAGCTGGCATCCAAGATTTTAAGAGCAGCAGTCATCTTACCCTGGTTGGCGTTAACTCGGACAATGAGTTAGCAATGCTCAAACGCTTTTTTACTCGTTTTGATACTTTTGATTTTAGTAACGAAATACAGGAACTGAGAAGTAAACTTAAAGATAACCACCACTTTAACGTAGAACTGAAGGAGGTCGAAAGAGTGTTCATGTCAGTAAAAGCAAATAAGAGTCATGGACCTGACAATATCTGTGGTCGTTTAGTGAAATCATGCGCGAAGGAACTTAGTCCTGTATTCCATCATATTTTCGAGAAGTCTCTTCGGGCACAACAGGTCCCTAAGGTCTGGAAGGATGCGGTTGTAGTTCCTGTACCGACAACAAGTTGCCCAACAGCCCTAAATGATTTTAGACCTGTGGCACTCACTTCGATTGTAATGAAAACCTTTGAAAAACTAGTAAGGTCAGAAATTTTAAGCAAGACAGAGCAAGCACTGGATTGTATGCAGTTTGCTTACAGAGCACACAGAGGAGTAGAGGATGCCACACTTACCCTGCTAAATTTACTTTTTAAACATTTTGAGGGAAAAGGGTCTTATGTAAGACTTTTGTTTGTTGATTTATCCTCTGCTTTTAATACAATCCAACCTCATATTTTAATAGGCAGGCTTTTAGAGCAATTCGGATTGTGTAAAAATCTTGTGGGCTGGATTTTAGATTTTTTAACAGACAGAACCCAAAGAGTGAGAGTAAATGGCACGCTGTCTGACCGAGCTAACTCCTCTACGGGCTCTCCACAAGGATGTGTGCTCTCGCCCTTGTTATATATTCTCTACACAAACGTGTCGGAGTAAGTTGCCAAACAGGACCGTTTTGAAGTATGCGGACAATTCCATTGTTGTCAGTCTGCTCCAGGACAATGAGACTGGACATGGCCCGGTTATCGATAATTGTGTCACGTGGTGTGAGGAGTCTTACCTTCAATTAAATTTATAAAAGACTAAAGAGATGATAATTGATTTTAGAAAACACCACCACACATACGATGTTACAACTATTAAAGGTCAAACAGTGGAATGTGTATATTCTTACAAGTACCTAGGGACAATTATTGATTCAAAATTGTCATTTGAAGAGAACTGTGAATCCCTGTGCAAAAAAGGGCATCAGCATCTGTCCTGTCTAAGGAAGTTGTCAAAACTACATATTGACAATACCTTGATGACCATGTTCTATCATACTTTTATTGAATTGATTTTATGTTTTGCCTTAGTGTCATGGTTTGGAAATACTCGTCTGAAGAGTTGGAACTGTCTGAACCAAATCGTTAAATGGGCCAATAAGTTGATGGGGGGTTACAGGTTAACATTGCAACCCTGTATCTTAGACAGGTACAGAGGATAACCACCTCCATTTTAAAGGATATTTCACACCCCCTACACAGTGAATTTATGCTCCTCCCATCTGGACGGAGGTTCATTGTACCGAGAAGCAGGTCTAAGCAATATAAAAACAGCTTTGTACCAGTAGCGATTAATTGGGCAAATAAAAATGCTGAAGCTTTTGCACTTTACAAACCTTAAAACTTTGTTAAAACTTACTGTTGTTCTCTCTGTTTTATGTCGGGGTGACTTTTAATGTAAGGGGAGGCTTTTTAGTCTTATGAATTTGTCTGTGTCGGTGAGAAAGTGTTTAAATGTGTGAATTTGTTTTTTTGGGAGAAATGTCTGTCTTTAAACTCTTCTGAACTGCAAAACAAATCTACCTACGGGTACAAATAAAGGAACCTGAACCTGAACCTGTGTATACAGTGTGTTCAATGTGTACAGTGTGAACAGTGTGTACAGTGTACATAGTGTGTACAGTGAACAGTGTATACAGTGTGTACAGTGTATATAGTGTGTTCAATGTGTATAGTGTATACAGTGTGTTCAATGTATATAGTGTGTACAGTTTGTTTATTTGTTACATCTAGACTGGATTATTGCAACTCCCTATTATCAGGCTGCCCCAATAAGTCCCTTAAGATGCTCCAGTTGATCCAGAATGCTCTCCTCTTTCTCGCTTTCCTTCTATTGCTTTCTCCGAGTGTTTCTGCCTCCAGAGCTGCGGAGTCTTGACCTGTGGTTGCACAGCTACGGAGTATGGAACGGTGGTTGTGGAGCTACGGAGTCTGGATCTGTGGTTGCGGAGCTGTGATCTGCGGTTGCGGAGCCGTGATCTGCGGTTGCAGAGCTGCGGAGTCGTGATCTGCGGTTGCGGAGCTGCGGAGTCAGGATCTGCGGTTGCGGAGCTGGGATCTGTTGTTGCAGAGCCTGGATCTGTGATGCGGACCATCCACTGCCCTCGTGCTGCTGCTTGGCAGCCGCTGCTGTTATTGTTGTTTTTGGACTTATTATTAGTATTACTACTACCACATTGCTATTACTTTTATTTGTATTAACATTAATACTATTTCCACTACTGTTGCTTTACATCTGTATGTAGAACTGAACTGCGCTGTGCTACTGCATGTTCAATTTCCTCATGCTCTCTCTCTCTCTCTATCTCTCCCTCCCTCGTTCTCTCCCTCCCCTCTCTCTCAACCCAACCGGTCGAGGCAGATGACCACCCACCCAGAGCCTGGTTCTGCTGGAGGTTTCTGCCTGTTAAAAGGGAGTTTTTCCTTGCCCCTGTTGCTTGTGCTGCTCTTGGTGGGAATTGTTGGGTCTCTGTACACATAAGGAGTCGGTCTAGACCTGCTCTTTATGACAAAGTGCCCTGAGATAAGGTTGTTATGATATGGCGCTATATAAATAAAACTGAATTGAATTGAATTGAATACAGTGAACAGTGTATACAGTGTGTACAGTGTATATAGTGTGTACAGTGTGTTCAATGTGTATAGTGTATACAGTGTGAACTGTGTGTACAGTGTGTACAATGTGTAGTGTATACAGTGTGAACTGTGTATACAGTGTGTACAGTGAACAGTGTATACAGTGTATACAGTGTGTACAGTGAACAGTGTATACAGTGTATACAGTGTGAACAGTGTATACAGTGAACAGTGTATACAGTGTGTACAGCATCTACTGCATCACGGAAATGGGGATTGTCTCTTTGGTCAACAATCTAATAAAAAAAACTTCATAAAGTTCATATTTGCTGCATGGGGCAACTGACAAAGTAAAATAACTACGGAACATCATTTATTCATTCACTGTAGATCAGCTGTATTTAGTGAATGTTGCCCCCTGCAGGTGAAGCAGCTAAGTGAACATGAATGTGCTCTCTGGCTGCTCTCAGGTGGATCTGATCACCTGTTCAGTGGATGTTGTGCAGTCTCGGTAGCTGACCACTGGGAGCGCCACCTTCCTGAGGAACCGGGAGGACCTGCCCAGGTACTGAGTGACCCCCCAGCCCGTCACCACACCCCGGTTACCCTCCTGAACACACAAACACAAACTGTCAGCTCTCATCTCAGATCTGTCTTTTAACATACTGACTGTTATAAATAAAGTTACCTGCAACAGGTATTTGGAGAGGTGGGGGTCGGGGAGGCAGGCGGGGACGGCGGTGGGGCCCCTGACGACAGGCCGAGCGAGGTAAAGCAGAGCGATGTCGCTGTCGAAGGTGAAGGAGTGGAAGTGAGGATGAACAATGACCTTCTGAACCTTTATCAGCTGCTCACCTGGATCAGGACGGTGCTTATCAAAGTCTCCTGCACACAGAGACATCATCCATCTTTTAATATTAACCATAGACTGGTCCAATCACAGACTGTCTGTGCTCACATGGTGTTTCCGTTCAGCTTATTCTTCTTCTTCCCTCAGTCCTCTTTCCTCCATCAGGAGGCTTCACAGGAGCTCAGAGCCACAGCTGGATCCTCTGAGACCACACCCCTTTAATCAGAGTCAGGTTATTGGTTTGTCAGCTGAAGCAGATGGGCTCTTCCTCTCATGTTATTGGATTATAATTATTGATGCATTAATGTGTTCATCACTTTAATGTTGCAGCTGGTAAAGGTGGCGCTACTTTTAATTACTTTATAAACTGCTGGGAAGTTTGTGAATTTCAGCAAGGGATCAATAGAGCTTTATCTAAATACATTTGCCTCTTCCATCCTCACGTCTCTTTCGCTTCCTCGTCTGAGAAAGAGATGTGACTGAGGGAAGTGATGAGGAAGCCCATTAGCTGAATAGAAAGCACCCACAGACTGACAGTCCTCATGTAGAGATGAAGTTCTAACTTTATAACACAAACACACAGACATGGTGTCACCTATAGTAACGTGGTCTGCAGTCTCCTCGAAGCAGTGAGCAGCAGAGACCACCCACCGATCAGAGACCAGAGTCCCTCCACAGAAACCATAACCATCAGACCTGCGGAGCAGCACCTGAACACACACACACACACACACACTTTAATCATTGACCTGTTTTCAGCAGAAACAGTCTGTGAACTCAACATTAACACATCAGCTTTAAGTTAATATGAACAGCTGCTTGTTTCCACCTCCAGCAGTTACAGAGCAACGTGATCCTTCATGTGGAGTGGTGTTTGTGTCACCTGATCAATCTCAGTCCAGTCTTCCCTCTCTGTTAGCTCTGTTAGCTCTGTGTTTCTGAGGGAGATATCTGGCTCTTTAGCTGCTGAATGCTGCACTATGTTCAGCCACTCGTCTCTGAGTCTGTCTGCTGCTGAGCAGGAAGTGTTCAGCGGCTTTTTACACCTTTTATTCTGAAAGCGACGCTCTGAGAGGGAACCAGAACAGATAAACCAGGAGCTGAAACTGATCGTTCAGAGACACCAACACACCGTCATGCTCACACATCAGTGTTATAGAAATATACATTACAGCTTCTTAAATACATGTAAAATGAATTAACTTTAGTTTAAAATGTCTCCACACCTGCCAGGGACTCCCTCCTGGTTTCTCTAGGACTCCACCCACGATACGAAGTGTCCCCTCCTCCTCTCTGCCCCCCTCACCCCACCTCAGCTCTGTCTCATTCGCTCCTCTCTGTCCAGACATTGCGTTCACTGTCATCAACTTCTCCTCTGTCTGCGTTAAGTTGAGTTTAGGCACCCAGATGTCTGTGCTGTTGTCATCCAAACTGGTGTCCGTCTCCATGGTGACATTGAACTGCTCAGAGTGACTCCACAGAGAGCGACCTCGGTACAAAAACTCCCTCTGTTGACGGCCGCAGGGGAACGACGCTGGACAGGAAAAAGAAAAAATACTGTCTAAACGTCGACACAAGAAATCTCACAGTTCAGACTGTTTATTTAAAGGGTCAGTCTGCTGTGATTCTACATTTCCCCTTTTGTCTACAAATCCATCATGTTCACACTCCAGTCCTGTCTGACCTCCTGTCTGTGGCTCTCAGTCCTGTCTGACCTCCTGTCTGTGGCTCTCAGTCCTGTCTGACTTCCTGTCTGTGGCTCTCAGTCCTGTCTGACCTCCTGTCTGTGGCTCTAAGCTCATTGGTTCCTGCTGAAGACGTAAATCTTTAAAAACACAAATATACAGTTTGATGTTTCAATCAGCTGCTCGCTGTAGTTTCTATCAGACAAACAGGAGGAGCAGGACGGTGTGTGTGTATTAATAACCCAAATATAAATACACCAGAGTATGACTGGTATAACAGTACTGTAAGCAGCAGTTGCAGTATTATCAGTAGTACTGTAAGCAGTATTTGCAGTAGTTATATTAGTAACTTGGGTTCTGTGAGTTTTACCGGTCTGGGAGCACTGGCGTCCGTCAGGCTCCAGCTGGAATCCGTCAGCGCAGTCACACTGAACTCCGGCTCCACCCAGCAGGTCTCTGCAGTACTGCATACAGGCGCCGTTTCTATAGCGACACTCCAACACCGCTACACACAAAACAAAGACAATTATTAAAACAGTTACAATAATACACAGTCAGCAGGGTGTTTTCAGAGCTGCAGGGGAGTTTTAAGGTGCCCCTAACAGTAATGCTATCCAGAGCCATGAGGGGTATAAATATACCTCTCAGTGGGCTGCTGAAAGGGACATGGGACAGATCTTTAACTGGCACAGAGCACACAGGAATAATCTGCAGTGTAATATAAATACAGTCAAACAAAACCTATAAAGATCCATCAGGAACAATGGAAGAAGGAGATTTGGAAGAAGCCAAAGTTCAAATGAAAGAAGATTACCACGCAGAACCGTATATAACCTTTAATTCACAGAGAGACCCTGTGTGCTCAGGTAAGAACAGGTCCCTTACTGCTGGAATAAAGGTGTTTCTGAGGAGCAGCGTTTATGTGTTTCATGTGATCGTAGTGGTGTTCGTGTTCCACCGCCCCGAGTACAGTGACCCGAGGAACCATCTGTTTGAAAAGATCCAGTCAAAGTAACCTGACTTGTTTTGGTTGTCTGGAGGTGAAATGTTGAGTCGGCTCTTTAATGAGGAGATTTTTGTCTTGGTGAGATTTATAGAAAAAGCAGGACTCTGAATCCATCATAAGATGTTTCTGTCATGGAAATGTAATGTTTTGAAATGTTCTGTTTTTGAATTTGTGGAAATGACATGACCATCCTGTTTGTTGTTGCTGTCTAGTGTCTTGTAAGCCCAGATGGTGCAGGACACTCAAATAAACAATCAATCAATCAATTAAAAATATAGGTGTTGTTTACCTGAGTTGCAGGTCTTGCCGTGGTACTGAGGAGGACAGAGACATATGAATTCTCCTCGGTCCAGAGTGCAGATCCCACCGTTTAGACAGGGGTTGGTCCGACAGGGGTTCAGATCTACGACACACAGGAGGGACACCTGAACACATCACGGCTCACTCATCCAACTAGGAGTCTCAGGCTCTGCACTCTCCCTGTTCACATCCTACCTCAAGGAGAGCACTTACAGGGTAACTGGAAAGAGTCCATGTCTGAACCTTGTAGCCTTCTACTGGGTTCTGTTCTGGGTCTCTTCCTCTTTTCTCTTTACTCCAAGTCTGTTATTCACTCACATGGCTCCATTACCATTGAGAACACTGTGGTGTCCTCTTCTCAGACTGCCAGATTCATCCTCACCCAGGAGGCGGCGCAGGTTCTGGTCCAGGCTCTTCACATCTCGTGCCTTGACCACTGCAGCTCGCTCCTGGCTGCTGTGCCTGCATGTGCCATCCGATCTCTGCAGCTCATCCAGAATGCAGCAGCTCAGCTGGTCTTCAACCATCCCAAGTTCTCCCACATTACACCACTCCTCTGCACCCTGCACTGGCTGCTTGAATCTGATTTAACACACTGGTACTGGCCTACCGTGCTGCGAATAGCTCAGGCCCATCCTACATCCAGGACATGGTCAAACCGTAAACCCCAGCCTGTCCACTACACTCTGTTACTGCCAATCAATTCGCTGTTCCCTCACTACGAGGGGGACCCAGCTGTTCCCTCACTATGAGGGGGACCTGTTTGGTTTGTATCCACATGGTCGAATGCACTTATTGTAAGTAAATGTAATGTAATGTAATACTCACTTGTGTATTTGTACCAAAACTCCAGCTGTGGAACAAGAAACTCAGAGTTAATATATGCAGTACTGGGAGTAACATTCAGGATGCTGTGACCTTTGACCTCCACAGGTGCCTGGATGTTGTTTGGATGAATACAATCAGAAAACTCTGAACATAAAAAGTTAAAGCTGTGTGTAAAAATTGAAAATGTCACGTTTTGGTGCCCCCTAGTGGTTGTATTTAAAAAGACACCACACCACATTATGTTTGTGTTGTTTCACATGTAGCCTTTAAAACTCAGTAGCCGGGGTCCTGACCCTCAGTTTGGACCTCGCTCTTACCGTCTTCTCTTTGGTCTGGAAGATTTCGGCGGCCTCCTCCTGCGAGCAGCTCTCCTCGTAACACTCCCTCTCCAGGTCTCCTGGTAGCATCTCCTCCAGGAAGAAGGAGTTGGCTCGACGCCTCCTGGACGACGAGCGAAGGATCTGACCTGCCGACGACGGATCCAGGAACACTGAGGGGTGGACAAAATAACAGAAATGCTGTTCAAACAAGCAGAGCAACAGTAGAACCTGCAGGTGGAGCTGAATGATACATGGCAAACATTCTGCTCATGCTACTAATGCTACTAATACAATAAGTCAAAATCAAGACATTCTTCAGTTCTGATGGCTGACAGGAAATCTTCAGTATTTCTCTTAATATCTTTTGGCTTTACACATAAGGACACAGACAAAACAAACACAAGAACATAAAGTGATAAAGCCATGTTTGCCAGGGATGACAGAGTTAATTATTAATTGATACAGCATTGTGGATCTCTGCGGGGTTCCAGAGTGTGGGGGCTGGCACACTGAAGGCTCTGTCCCCATAAGTCGGGGGGGTGGGGGTGGGGTGAGACGCCACCCCAGACTCAGACCCGTGTCCGAGGACCGCAGATTCCAGGACGGGGTATAGGGGTGAAGGAGGTCCGATAGGTACTGGGGGGCAAGGGTATGGAGGGACTGTAGGTGAGAAGGAGGATTTTGTAGGAGATACAGGACTTGACCGGGAGGCAGTGAAGGTGGATGAGGGTGGGGGTGATGTGGTGCCAGGACTTGGTGCGGGTGAGAACCCCAGCAGCTGAGTTCTGCACTTACTGGAGCCTGTCCAGGGCTTCGCTTGGTACCCCGGACAGGACTCTGTTGCAGTAACCCAGATGACTCTTGCTCTAATGAAACGATTTAACACATTTTGGTAGAAATACAAGAAATGAGCTTTTTATCTGACAGGAATGAAGACACTTTCTTTGAGAAGCAGTAGATTCTTTGATCTCCGACAAAATGGCAGCAAATCATTTAATAAATCTTGTTGATTCATTTTCTGTTGTTGGACTCGATCAATAGATTTAATCAGTCTTGACTGAATCTATTGATCAATAGACTAATGACTTCAGCATTAAAGTGAGTACTGCTAGAATAAGTAATGTAGTACTTCTACTGAGTCAGCCTCACCTGTACATTCGATCAGTGCAGAGCAGATGAGCAGAGTGCAGAGAGTCAAGGTCAGAGCTGGCAACATGTCTGTCTGACTGTCTGTCTGTCTGACTGACTGTCTGTCTGCAGACAAACACAGATAGGAAGAGAAGTGTTATGATCATCAGAACAGGTTCAGATTCAATTAGTGAGTCTGTGTTTAAAGGCCACATGATGTAATGTTTTAGTTAATAATAGAATCACGGTGCATTATGGGATTTTAGCAGCGTCGCACTCAGTATTATATTCTAGTTTAGAATCAGATCTTACTGTCTATAATTCAAACTGTATTTCAAATGTATTGTTGTACAAAACAAATATCAGCAGGCTACTTCAGTCCTGGAGTCTGCAGAGACCTTGTCCCTGGATTAAAGGACCCTGAGTGGAGCTGCGACCCGCAGGTTGGGAACCTCTGCATTATTGTGAGCTGAAGAATCAAAACCTGTTCTGCTGTAAATGGACGGTCCTACCTGCTGTCTCTGGTTGTCTCCTGTTATCTCCTGCTGTCTCCTGCTGTCTCTGGTTGTCTCCTGCTGTCTCTGGTTGTCTCCTGTGAGGACACGCCTGGTGTCTGTTTAGGGGTAAAATGGAGGACGGAGATCCAGCTGATCGATTGATCGTTAACCCCGATTCAAATATTGACACACAGACGTCACACCAGCAGGACAGAGAGGACACAACAAGAGACAAGTCTGCATTCACTTTGACTGAGATCACCAACCTGTAAAGGAAGAGACGATGAAGAGGTCAAAGGTCACAGCAGCCTCTGATGATCCTGCAAGACAAATCTGTGGGGAAAATGTGACCTCACCTTACCAAACAGGCGTCACCTGATTTTGTTTCGGTTCAGGTCAATAAACACGAACTTCAGAAATATAAAATCTTTATTATACTTTGTGTTGCTGGTGAAGTTTCCACCTTAAACGGGACTTTCAGGAACATTTTCACACTATTTGATACATTTTAAGGTTTTTTTTCCTTTAAACTTTGCACTTATTAAAAACTCCTCAGTGCATCACGATCCATTCGTTAATCCTGAATTAGCACCATTGTTGAGTTGTAAAATTGAGGTATAATATGTGTAATTCATTTCAAGGTGTTTTCTCACCTGGCCCAATCAGAAACCCATCAAACACCTCTGGTCACAATTAATGCATCAGTTAATTTGTGCTCAGTCTAGGAAACCTGTTAAACCCCCGAATCATTTCAAATCTCATTAATTAGAAGCTAAAAATATTTGATATTTATAATGTAAACCAAACTTCCTTCACCTTAATAACACTTTAACTCATCATTCCCCCAACCCCGGGGCCCAACCTGGAACTGACCCCTCCTTCCCAATACACACCAGCCATACATACACCCCCCCCCAACCATCAGGGCTGACCAGGTAAGAAGAACCAAAACTAGGAGCTAAAAGAGGCTAAAAAGCTCAGATTGAGAAGAAATATGTAGAACGAGTGTTTTTCTACAGAGGAGACATCAACTTTATTTCTTACAGGATGTTCAGATGTTTGTCTGCACACAGCACAATGTATTTACACCGACAGCCCTGCAGGGGGCGTATGTACAAACAGAGGTATGGCAGCAGACAGTATTGGGATTAATGCATAAATTATCCAATAAATACACAGACGAACATGTGGGACAAACAGAGGACGAACCTCGAGCAAGGCACTGATGTGTTCCCACTAAAACTTCTGTTACTGGTCATAACATGCTGATATGGTCTGCAACGGGAAGCTAACCAACATTAGCATATTAATCATTATACTGATGCACACTTTGAACCTGCATAACCCAGCTGAGTCACTAATGCTAACGAGGCTAAAATATTAGCTTGTTACAGAGCACCTTGTGTGTGCAAGTTATTATTATAAAGGACGGATCTTCTGTGAGGTGCACGGCTTCTGATGTTCTCACAGAAGATCCCACAGTGTGTTTATGACTAAACTGTACACACATAAATGAGATAATAATGTCTTTATCTTTAAATATACAATGTGTGCACAGATCTCCTCAGAGCAAGAGAGTAACCTGTAAGCAAGAAGTTAATATCTCGATCCGTGTCATGTGTTATCTTGTGTGCACATGAACAAGATAAAAACGTTTTAATCTGGATCTGTATGATGTGCACACAAGATATAGATCTCCTCAGAGCAAGATAACTTCTGTGTCAAGATAAGAACAAGATAATACAAGCAAATCTCTTGATAGTCATGATATGAATCAAGATGACTTGTACACGAGTTCAAAAGCATCTTGTACATAAGAAAAATGGCGGATCAGGACTTTGGAGGCTGTGTAGCTGGTAGAAATGTTTGAGCTCATGTTTCCAGCTGTGAACTGTTGCTTTATCTACAGAAACTCGTCAGATTTAGACGCAGAGCGTCTGTGTTAGAATATTTAATGATGAAACCAGCAGAAACTTCACACTGAAAGTGAATTTAAATTCGGATATGAATATTTTACTGACAGGCAGCGTTTGAGAACTCTGACATTAACGTGGTTCTTTGATTAAAATATTAATACTGTCTTCACTTTGACATGTTTTTGTCCCTGCTCCAGTCCCTGTGCAGAGAGGAAGCTACTGAGGTCTGACGGACTGCGTGTGATTGACGGGAGATTTAAGGCATCCAGAGTCCATCTGTTGGCTTCGTGTTTCTACAACTATAAATCACGTAAACACTAAAGTTTCACTTCCATGAAAATCGCTGCTGATCAATAATCCATCACAGATGGTTTTATTATCAGTGTGGTGATGAAGGGGAGAGCAAGGAGCAAGGCATCTTCCATGATCTCAGGACATCACACATCAACCTTCAGGGGCTGAGACCAGACCGGATCTACGTGGTCCAACATTGTTTCTCAGCATCAGGTAGTTTCTGCTGGTCTGATGCTTTTTGTTGAGCCAAACTTTTTCACATGACAAATAAATGGATCGGTCATTTTTTATCTGGTCTTTGAAATGTAAAAACCAAAAACAAACATCCCACAGTGACGTCTTCAAGCTGCCAAAGACGTTAAGTTCACGATGATACGAATCAGAAGCAGTTCTCTTTGATTAAAGGCTGACGTGATTGGTCAGTGTTTCAGTTAAAGACTACGAGGTCTGAATCAGGTCACTGGTCCAGATGGTTCATCTCTACGGAACTCATCTGAGATACAACCCATCTACACCCCATCTACACCCCATCAACAACCCATCAACACCCCATCTACACCCCACCTACAACCCATCCACACCCCAACAACAACCCATCTACACCCCACCAACAACCCATCTACACCCCACCAA
>LKNJ01007706.1:3117-14720 GCA_002120245.1 Maccullochella peelii | reverse complement strand
CTGCTCTTTATGGAAAAGTGCCCTGAGATAACGTTGTTATGATATGGCGCGATATAAATAAAACTGAATTGAATTGAATTTCAACAGCACTATTGCCATCAGTACAACAGTCATGTCATACTCCCAACTCTGCTGAAAACACTTTCTTTTTAACACAAGTATTGTTTTCATCCACTGGTTAATATCCACTGACTTTAACTTTGTCATTCTTTTCATTGTTGTTAACCTACCATCAACTAAACTCAACATTTCCTGCTGAATTTTTTCACGTTAAAAATCTCGCAGGAAAGGGAGGTTTGAACTGATAGAATGGCTATCATCATCACAGTAACGTACATTGGGTTAGTGTTACTGTGGATATGTGTTGCAGAATTGATACGTAAGTAAGTAAGTAAGATTTCTTGTGTGTGGAAACAAACCTGCAGTAATGACTCTACCTCCTAAAGAAATAAACCTGGGTTTGGACCTGACAATTTTGACTAAGTCTTAAAATGTGTTAAATACTGTGTAATGTGTAATCCAACATTTTTTTCTACTTTTCTTCTGTGAAATTTTCTTTGAATGTGTGTAATGCAGCCAAATGTCATAGTTTACTATGGTTGTACAGTAGAAGTCCTCTAATCTGAGCTCAGGCCAATCTTGTGTATCATTGAAGTGGATTCCTTATGTCAGTTGAGGAGGTTGCTACAGAGGTGACCATGAAGCTAAATGAAGCCTTGCAGAGAATTTTATTTTGACAGATAAATAAAGGTGTCATGAGCATCTTAAACATTTATCCTCTGCTGCCCTAGCCAGTGAAAGGTGACATAAAGTGCAAACAGTGAGTTGGAGTAAAATTCAGTCACTGATAATTATGAAATGCTGTGGTTTCCAGTGGTGTAGTCAGCTGTCCATCACAACAAAGAGAGAGCTTCTGTCCTAAGCAGAGTCTTGTGAAGAGTTACCATGGAACATAAGGTGAAAGCAGAACGTCAACCCTGCATTCTACTTCCAAAGTTTCAGCAATAGTTCCTCTTGAGCTGGATCTTTGAGCACTCTTTTCCACCCTTGAGGCACACATGAATAATTCACACAATACAATGTTTTTACACTTTGCTACATGAGGAAGTGAACAGACACCAGGTACCCTGTGGGTCCTCAATCTTTAACCAAGATTTGCTGCTACCGTGACCTTTGGTATGACTGCAGAGCTGGGGGGTGGATTACCATGTTACATTACCAGCCGCTGGAGCAGCTAGTGGATCAATGTGACTTCTACTGAGGAAGAGAGGACAGGGATCACAAGTCAGCACAGACCCCCCCATCCACGGCATCATCCCCATCCCTTTACCACACTGTCTTACCAACCTAAAAAACAGAGGTCATCATGCTAACCTCTGTACACCACTATCTCTGATCCCCCCCCCCAAAAACACACACACACACACACACACCAGCCTCTCAGTCTAGGGCCCAATTAAAACGCTTGCTCTGCTTTGTCGCTGTTGAGAAATTGCAGACACATCGAGGCTTGATCCTTCCAGTAAAACATGTTCAAACAGCTTGGCTGGGGCCCCCACCTAAAGGCTCGCAAAGGTGCTGAAACACGGATGCTGCCATCAATTATTTAGCAAAAGGTGAATATTTCACATATACTGGGAATACAGGTCAGGTCCTGTGGATGTTTGCAGGATAAATATTTAAAGATCAATATTTTATGGGTGTGAAAGAGAGCGGGGAGGCCTTGGGGAAATAGTGGGGAAGTACGGATGAAAGGCAAATAGTGACTTAGAGAGGAATCAGAAGGCACTTAGTTTCACTATGAAATATATTCTGTAGCAGAGACTGAGGTGTATTCTGCTTTTGAATTAAAGATCTTCAAGTGTCTTTAAAGTTAGAGAGAAAGGAGCATGGATTGAGGCTTCTGTGGCCTAGTTTTCCCATTCGTTTTCAAAAGGAAGCATTACCTCCATGTATTATTGATGATTAGGTCTTTTCAAAGCAACCTAATGAAACCGAGGCCGATGTGTGAGGCTGAATATCCCACACCCCTGACTGAAAGAAGGGGATCAAGTCTTTCCTCACCTCGTTTGGCTTTGTCTCAGGTTTTGAGAGATATATCTGCATGTAGTTGTGCAGATCCTCACCTTCAAACTTAATTTTAAATCAGATTGATTGGATCAAGAGCAGATGTGCTTCTCGGGCTGGAGGTAATCTGAACGGACACAGTATTTGATGGGTTATTTGTTCAGTTTTTCACTCTCTGTCGCAGATGCCTTAATCCACTTCCTCTTTTAATTTTACATGGTAAAGCATCTATTGTTTAGGACTTTGAGTGATGGGTGTTTATTTTGGGGATTATTTCTTTGGAGGTGGAATGGGTGGGGTGCATTCAGGCTACTTTTGAGCTGCTGTTAAACACCTGCATGCACACAGACGCGCTCACCTTTACAACTGAGTACAGTCATTATTTACCTTTTGTAGACCTAATCATAAAACCCTACACATATTACATGCCAGCATATTCAATTCAGTTCAGTTCAGTTTTATTTATATAGCGCCATATCATAACATGACAAGTTATCTCAGGGCACTTTTCCATAAAGAGCAGGTCTAGACCAACTCCTTATGTGTACAGAGACCCAACAACTCCCACCAAGAGCAAGCACAAGCAACAGCGGCAAGGAAAAACTCCCTTTTAACAGGCAGAAACCTCGAGCAGAACCAGGCTCTGGGTTGGCGGTCATCTGCCTCGACCAGTTGGGTTGAGAGAGAGGGGAGGGAGAGAGCGAGGGAGAGATAGAGAGAGCATGTAAATGTATTCCTTTGTTTACGGGCACATGATATACTTAAAGTTAGTTTTGTATACAATATGTGGATGTATAGTATTAAGAAGGCATGTTTTAAAAGGTTTAATTGGCCATTAGTTATGTATTCCCAAAATAGCTTGTTGTGAGAAGGATAGATTCACATTTTTTTCAAGTCTGTTTTTAAACAAGACGTTAGGCTAAACTCTAATAGTACTGCTGGTTAACAAAATGGGGCAGTGTATGTGCTAAGCTAGTCTTGAAGGGGCCTCATAAAAAACGTGTATTGTATGTTTTCACACTGAAATGTTGCTGTGTTTGCAACAAAACACTGTTGCTATAGCACTTTATCCTCAGACGTCCATTTTACCCTGCTAGCTTTGGTTGTTTTGTCCAGTTTCTTTTCGGGATCCTGAGGTATGTTTCAAGCACTCCCCTGTCCACATATGACCCAAAGCTGTGGTGTAATGTTACACATGCTTGTGCCTAGGCCTGGGCGATATATCGAATATATGTGATATATTCAAATATCAATTAATGTGCGATATAGCAGATGACCATTTTGTCATATTGGAGTTTTCAGTGTGTCCGCTGGTTGCGGGCTACCACAGCAAAACAAAATCACAAACTGACTCGTACCTGCTAACTAGCTAGCTTTTCACAGTGTGGACCAACTCAACGCTGTAATAACATTACATAAACAGGGACCTTTTATTTCTTTTCTGTGGCAGCAAACACAACACACAACCTTTCACTAAATGCTGCAACCTGAGCTTATTTACACACTTTTTGGCTGACAAAAGTGATGTAACTACCCCTCACACACTGGGAAGGACACTTTCACAACAAACCCCATCACACACACAGGTTACTCACAAGGCCACCTTCCTTAAAGGGGAAGGCTCGGCCGGCAATACACAGGTGCAGTTAGGCTGTGAGTGTGCTAACTAGAGGTGGAAGAAGGATCATCCTTACTTAAGCAAAAGTACTAATACCCCACTTTGAAAATACTTCACTACAAGTGACAGTTTTGCCTTACTACCTTACTAAGGTAAAAGTAAGTATTATAGCAAAATTCACTTAAAGTAAGCATTGTGCAGTAAAACACTCCCTGTCATGGTTTTACTATTATATTTGATGTGTGTGGATTATTATTACTGCTGCATTAATGTGTATGTTGCATTTTACTGGTGTAGATGTTTAAGGTTGAGCTGATTTCAACTCCTTTATATATTGTTGGCTAGTTTAATCTACAGCAATGCATCATATTCTACAAGATCATTATGTTTGCACTATTTGAGAATTTTTGTATATCCAGATATTGTATATCGCGGCATAGCCTAAAAATAGAAAAAAAAAGAAGATATTATTTATAAGCCATATCGCCCAACCCTACTTGTGCTCCTTCCCCTGTAGATTCAGCAACTTTATCCAAAAGAAACTGGCCTCTGTGAAATTCACTGCAGCACAGTGACTCCACTTCTGTTTCCTTTGGTGCATGGCTCCCTGTCACAGGGCAGCTCTGTGCCGCTATCCTCACCGGCTGGTGGTGCTTGACTCTCGGCTGTGTCGGCCTCTTCCTCCTCCATACGCCATAATTCCTCTATACTGTATTGTGGCTCATATAAGTAGTCCCAAATGTCTGATTCCAGCATTATACTATTAAAGCCATACAAAAGATGCAGAAGTACA
The DNA here is from genome assembly GCA_002120245.1 of Maccullochella peelii. NCBI lineage: Eukaryota > Metazoa > Chordata > Actinopteri > Centrarchiformes > Percichthyidae > Maccullochella > Maccullochella peelii. The sequence goes on along the minus strand of LKNJ01007706.1, from coordinate 10,242 downwards.
ATCTGTAGTTCGAACAACACTCCTAGAGCCGGCAAAAGGAATCTTAGCTTCACAAGCCTAAACTGAACCAGTTTGAACTGTATCACTCACTGTATTTACAGAGAAAACAAGACTAGGTCGATTCACATATACTAAACATTGTACAAAACTATTCACAATAATGTCAGTGAGCTTATTTGCTAGCTAATCATCACTAAGGAAAAACCCAATACATAGACGGCACCTTTGGATACATGAAACAGGCGATTTATCGCTTGTTTTTAACATAATTTAGCAAGCTGTGACAACACAATATCATCATACTCTGGGGGAACATTACTAACTTTTTTCATGTTGGTTTTGAGAGGCTATGCATCCCCACTCACCTGGGTGAGTCGTTCCTTTGCAGCAACAGTTTGCTTTATGAATTGGAACGGCACCCATACCCTCAAACTCAGGTCCCCAAAATGAATTATGGCTAACTACTACCACCTACTGACTTAAAAGAGTATAACAGGACATCAAATGGACAACCTGATCAATACTACTGTGGTGGTCGCAAAGTTATTTTTGTTTTCTTTTTGAGACAAACAGAAATGACTTATATTTATATGAACTGTAAGCTCACAGATCTTATGTGAATATTGATTTTTTTTGTGAGCATCACACATCTAAGGGATACATATGTATAAGTTTATTACAGCATTTAAAGCATGAACTAGATTGTCAAGCCTGTCCCACATGCACACAGCTCAACAGGAAAACACATACAAAGTAACACAAAACACAAATAGTACTCTAATCTAATTTCTAATCTAATTTAAACATCTAATTAAAGGCATGGTCACCCATGACTACACCTCTTTAAAAACTGTTTACACACAAAATGATTTCATTCATGAACCAGAGTCTTGTATTTAAGGAGTCAAAGACTGGGGTGTCCATTTTGACTCAGAATCTCAAGTATAATGTAAACAGCGTAGAATCTATAGTGAAGCTTTTGACTAATTAATTTTGGTCAGAATCAATCAACATAATGAATCAAGTCAAGGGCATACACTCCAATTGTTAATGGCTGTACTTTTCTATAATAAATGCAATGTAGCCTCTGGAATGATGACAACTATCATGTTGGGCTGAGATGATCCACTCACCGAATTACAGAGTGAGAGGAAGTTGTCATTATGCTGCTGTTATGCCAGATGGGTTCGGACAGCCTGCTTAAAAGCACTTGAAAAGTCATCTGTTTTGCAATACATATAATGATAGCCAGGCAGATGATACTGTACATCTGTTTCCATTTGGAGATGATTATGATGTATAGAAACTCAGACATTATGGAAAATGTGGAAGTGCTGCAGTTGTGTTACACTGAAATTATTATACAGAAAGGGCCCATTAGCAGAAAGGATTTGTTTGCATAGTCAGAGGAAAATTGTGCAATATATGTTGGACTATTTTTTCGACTTATATTTTATTTACTTTTTTCCAAAGCAGGTCACAGTTATTTAGTAGTAGTATAGTGATAGTCTGACATTTTGAAGTATGCTTCAAAGTATGCTTGATTGCTTTCTGGCAGAGAGTTAGATGTTAAGATCAATACCACTCTCTCACTTCCCTTTAGGCTACAGCCAGGAGTGGGTTAGCTTAGCTTACCACAAAGACTGGAAACAGTGGTAAACAGCTAGCCTGGCTCAGTCCGAAGATAGTAGTTGCCAGGCAACTAGTGGAGATTCCAGGAAGTTACTAGCCTAGAATTTATCTAGCACATAACCCCATGTAAAACAGCAAATTGAAATTTTTACACTATGTTTTTTATGAGATATAACGTGCTTTACAGGTGCTGGTAAGGGGATTTTGTTATCTTTGGACTAAGCCAGGCTAGCTGTTTCCCCTTCTTCCAGTCTTTATGCTAAGCTAAGCTAGCCAGCTGCTGACTGTAACCTTAATAGACAGATATAAGAGTGGTATCAATCCTCTTAGCCATCTCTGTGCCAGAAAGTGAATAAGCATATTTTCGAAAATGTCAAACTATTTCTTTAAATTACAAATAAAAACAATGTCTGTATGTAGCCTATAAATTGATGTATGTTCAAACAGAAAAATATAGGATCAACACTATATCATTGAAAAACAGATAAATAAAGGCAGCCCTATAGTTACATGAGTTTATTGGTCTCAGCAGAAGCATAATGAGGCTTTGGCCATGAGGTTTCTATAGGGACTGTCAGAATCATGTGGGTAGTGATGGAAAATCATAAGGCTCATTCAGCCCTGCCTGTCTTGTGACACTAAAGGACCCTCATTTACATGTCACAAGGTGATCCTGAGCTCTCTATTGACCGACTGGGTCGAACAACTGATGTGTATAAATTGCATCTGTAACAGGTATGGACATTTGGTTTCAGGCTTTCTTATGGTACTGAATATATGAGTACTAATGTGTGGCTGGTCCATCGTGGATTCATTTTGTGGATCATTTAAGGCCCAGAAGTAGTTTGTAAAAACCATCACAGGAGTTTTTTATTTTAAAACTGGCTGTCTCAATGACAACTCATCACTGGTCACCTAAAAGTACTCCTTCCTCAGAGTCAGATTTAACAGTTATTTATGAAGCTTCCTACATGCACTTTCAGCAAGGAAAGGTTTAACTCTGAGAATAAAGTACATAATTCAAGTGTACAATGAAACAAATGATGATGCCTTTTAGTTGAAAATAACATCACTTGACAGTCTATGACAAACTCATGTGGCACAGATAAAGGCTTAAGATATATTTTTGGAGAAACTGATGAAAATGACCTAAACAGAAATAATTTCATCTGCTTTTTGGAGTTCACTCCATTATCAATCCAGTATGCCGACGACATCTGTAGATGTGACCTATGATAAAATGTCTTGTCTATAAGAATATTTCAAGCAAAACTTGTGCTGTTAATCCTCCTGGTCTGGGCCCCCATGAAACACAGATACCACCACATCATTCTTAACCTAGTATGTATTATTATATATACTCATTAGAAGAGGTGAGGTTTCCCTTATCCGCACGTTCTAGACGTGTCCTAGCCTGGAAAAATACTGGAAGGATTTTTTGCCAAACCTTATGCCTAATCCTCAATTGTGACCTAGAACCCAACCCTCTGGTTGCCCTTTCTGGCACCACTGGAGAGGATTCCATGCGCCTGACTCCAATCAAATGTGGCACACTGTCCTTCACCTCTCTTTTGGCCCGACATGCAGTATTAATAAGATGGAGGGATGCTGCCCCGCCTACCCACGCCCAGTGGCTGAGGGACATTATGTCCTGTCTAAACTTCGAAAAGATCTGCTACTCAGTTTGTGACTCAAACAAAAAGTTTCAAAAGGTGTGGGGACCTTTCCTGAAATACAGAACCTTCAGTCAAACTAAAGACTTCACTAACTCACTCTCTTTTTGTTTTTTGTCTCTCTGTTAATTTCTGTCAGTAATATAATCTGTATAAATATATTAATTTCTAACCCCCCCCTTGTTTTTTAATTTATTTTTCTTTCTTTCCTTTCTAAATATAAAACCTGACTTCCAGCACTTTCCCGTATTACTCCATGATTGAAGTACCCTTCTTCTGATGAACATTGTAAACATTACACCTGTTAAACATCAGTATGTTAGCACTGTCATTGTGAGAATGTTAGTATGCTAACGTTAGCATTTAGCTCAAAGCACCAATGCTTAAGTACAGCCTCACAGAGCTGTTAGCATGGCTGACTCTTAGTCTTGTTACTTAGCTATAATGCACTGGATTTTGTACCTTCTATTGTATACGTGGTCATAATTGTGAGAGACCACATCATTTTTGTTGGTGTGCGTTTCTAAGTATGCATTTGAACATAAATTGCAACAGATTTACTCAAATTGGGCGGCTATTCATTTAAATAAGAAGATTTGTTCTTTCATTGTACGGGATGTTTTCCACAGGTTAAAAAAAGCTGATAACCTGCTTCTATAACTCTGACTTAAAGTAGAGCCAAATATCACTTTAAGAATTTAGGATCAATTAGGACTCATTTCCTACTCTGAGGTGCTTGATAAATCCATTGATCATCTTCACACCACACCTGTAAGTCATTATTTCTTTAACTGTAGGATGTATGGTTGTTATTAAGCTTCCTCCCAGGCTGCTTGTTTAAAAAGCTAAGTTAAAGGAGAAAAAAAGATCAAGGACACACAGGGAGAGAGAGAGAGAGGCAGTAATTCCATCACGGCATCTAGCCTCTATGCCACAGATGACCCCCGAGTATTGGTCCTGGCAGTTACAATTATCATTCAGCAGGAGTGAGGGACTCTGTTTGATATCTGCCAAGGTAATTTAGTGGAAAAGACTGAACAGAGCTTTTTTTTCCCCCTCAGATTGTGACTGACCCCTCTGCAAATGGAGTGTGGATGCCTCCAGGAGTAGCAGCAGCATCCCGCTTTATCCCAGTTACAAAACATGTTCAAAAGCAGGTGCATTTGGAGAGCATACGAAAAAACCTCTGACAATTATTTACCCAACTGTTACTTTCACATGAAAACAGCAAGACCTTTCCGGGGAAGTGTCATTGTGATATAAATGTTTGCTAGGCTACTTTAAATAGGATTTTAGTTAACTGTATCTATCACCAAGGATGTATAATTTGGGTTGGGGAAACAGTTTCCTGGCCACATCTCTATCATGTTAATCATCCGCTGCCTGTGATCAACACCCATGGTGCTACCTTATACTGATGCACATTAATCATTTCTGCATCATCTGAAATGACAGAAGAGCCCTATATTGCAGAAATGCAACTAAATTCTCCTTCAGCATCTGTTGACCTAAATGACATTTTCTAAACTATGAATAATTTTGTCGCAATGTCTTTTAAAGAAGTTGATTAGAAATCGAGCACGTCCTCTATAAACAAGAGAGTGTTTGCATCATAGCAAAATTAGCACGTTGGCAAGTCCACACTAAGCGTAATTCTTTTAACAGTGTTTTGTACAACCCTAATCTTTGTACACATGCTTATGGTCCTTTAAAGATTATAACAGCCTCTGCTTAAGAATTAACCATGAAGTTCTTCTGAACATGTTTGAAAGATTTGAACTTAATTGCTGCAAATTAACAAATTCACACCCCAGGCTTTGTGATTATTGTGGATGACATCCACAATGCTCTCTTTTATCTTGCTCTCAACACAGCTTCAGCAATGAAGAAAGAACTGTGCTTGTGTCTACGTTTGGTGGCTTATTAAAATACCAAAAGATTTTCCCCACTTAGGAAGCTGTGAATGGACTGTGTGTAAAGTGAGAAGTGCTGACCAGAAGAACTCTTTAGGCTTGCTGGGAAAAACCAAGGAGAGCCAGCCATAACAAGGTCAGTCATCATGCCAGGGGCAGCGCACTGTGAAAGGGCCTAATATTGTATTTGCTGCACTAAACACAGCTAAATCACATCAGAGAAACCCAGGATTAGTTATCAGTGACACTTTTTACCCAACAATGTCATTATTTAGTGGTATTATTAGGTGTAATATTAACCAGTGACCTGTAACCTGGCACAGCAGCAGGACCTGGGGCAGGAGGTAAACCAGATCTCTCTAACAGGAGTTCACACTGTCAAGTAGGATTGAGACCCCAGAGCATTGCCTCCAATAAACAACATTAACAGGACTCTAAAATCCAAATTAAACAGGACACATGAACACAAAGGACTGTTAGATAAGGAAAAAGTGATTGTTTTTCGTTACATGATAAAAAAGATAATTAAAGATTAATTGTATTTGGTAAAATGAAGCATTAAGAGATTTAACTGTGATAATAATGATGCACTGGATATCTATGTGGAAAGCAGAAGTGTATGAAGTAAGCAGTATGAAGTAATAGGATGGAGAGAGAGAGAGAAACAGAGAGAGAGAGAGAGAGATGTGGAAAGCACCTAAAAGTTTTGACGGGATGTATGACTAGGAAGGAAAGTACATATAAGGGCATATGTGTGTGTGTGTGTGTGTGTGATTTAATGAAACAATGAAATGTGTGTGTAACACACACCAATGAAGCAACTGTGTAACACAGAATAAAAGAGGAGTTGGAGGAGAAGAAGCGGAGTGGTGCGAGTAGCTAGAGAACACTTTTGGATTTACAAAAGATTGTACATCAGCCAGCACACAAGGACCCTGACGGATCTGCAACATCTACTGAGGAACGCAAGGAGATTCAAAGAATGGACCGTTGGTGGTCAGATTGGAGCTCAGGGAGCCTACGCTCTCACTGCTGACAACAGAGGAGAATAATCAGGGACATTTGGACTTAGTATTGAGTTTTGGATTTCCCTTGAGGACTCTTCTCTGTGGCAGGAGGACTGTGGAAGGTTTGCACAGGCAAAGCTAAGCCTCTCCTCTCCTAAACCAGAAAATTCAGAGATTAAGACGTAGCATAGATGAGAGAAAGTAGTAATCTGATTATTGTTGTGATTAATTCTTGATTTATAAAGCTGTTGATATAACCCTGCTAATATTCCTGCAATAAATATGAAAAGTAATGCAAAGTAAATTGATCCATTATATAAGCTTCTCATGATTGTAAAAGGTTAAACTGGGTGCTCAACAACTATAAGGTTCTGAAAGGTTATTTTAATTTTTTATCCATTTTGATTTAAACAGACCCTGAGGGCTTACGTTCCGAGCCATCAAACATAAACCTAGCAACTTACCAAGTGTTCAGATCTATAAGAGGAAAGCTGCTGTTAATTCAATTCAATTAAGTTCAGTTTTATTTATATTGCGCCATATCATAAAGTTATCTCAGGGCACTTTTCCATAAAGAGCAGGTCTAGACCAACTCCTTATGTTTACAGAGACCCAACAATTCCCACCAAGAGCAAGCACAAGCGACAGCGGCAAGGAAAAACTCCCTTTTAACAGGTAGAAACCTCGAGCAGAACCAGGCTCTGGGTGGGCGGTCATCTGCCTCGACCGGTTGGGTTGAGAGAGAGGAGAGGGAGAGATAGAGAGAGAGAGAGCATGAGGAAGGCGAACATGCAGTAGCACAGCACGGTTCAGTTCTACATACAGATGTAAAGCAACAGTAGTGGAAATAGTATTAATGTTAATACAAGTAATACTAATAGCAATATGGTAGTAGTAATA